>OFHU01003492.1:0-100444 GCA_900245905.1 Lacerta viridis | reverse complement strand
ACTTAGCTCGCAGATTCCCCTGACAGCAAGGCCCCCCCGCTGCCCGCATTTACCTGGGAGTAAACCTTCACAAAGACGCGGGTGGGCTGTGGGTTAAACCACAGAGCCTAGGGCTTGCCGATCAGAAGGTCGGCGGTTCGAATCCCCGCAATGACGGGGTGAGCTCCCGTTGCTCGGTCCCAGCTCCTGCCAACCTAGCAGTTCGAAAGCACGTCAAAGTGCAAGTAGATAAATAGGTACCGCTCCGGCGGGAAGGTAAACGGCGTTTCCGTGCGCTGCTCTGGTTCGCCAGAAGCGGCTTAGTCATGCTGGCCACATGACCCGGAAGCTGTACGCCGGCTCCCTCGGCCAGTAAAGCGAGATGAGCGCCGCAACCCCAGAGTCGTCCGCGACTGGACCTAATGGTCAGGGGTCCCTTTACCTTTACTAAACCTCCTCGAACTCAACGGGGACTAACCTCCGAGCCAAGAAAAAGCCTGGGAGCAAGTCGTTGCAGAGAAGCACGACCCTGGGAATGTTCGCCAGGAAGCAAGCAGAGCCAGTTCCAGAGAGGCTTTGTCCCAAGATGCGTGTGGGCTGGAACTCAGCCTCAGACATACCTTTGCTTGAAGTTTTTGTATCAATACATCTGCTATATGTTTACATTATGGGCTGGAGGTAGGGGGTTAGGAAGGGGGACGGATGGGTTCTCTCTCACAAACATGCACATCCAAGAACGACAGAGCATGCTTATAGTAAAGGATGTGGGTGGCGCTGTGGTCTAAACCACTGAGCCTCTTGGGCTTGCCGATTGGAAGGTCGGCGGTCGAATCCCTGCGGGAGTGAGCTCCCGTTGCTCGGTCCCAGCTCCTGCCAACCTAGCAGTTTGAAAGCACGTCAAAAGTGCAAGTAGATAAATAGGTACTGCTGGAACGGATTAATCTGTTTTGCATTGCTTTCTATGGGAAAGAGTGTCTTGTCTTTGGAACGCTTTGGTTATGGAACGGACTTCCGGAACGGATTAAGTTCGAGAATCGAGGTATCACTGTATTTCTCAGGGAGCAAACAGCCACCCGGATGCTACTAGCCCAGAGATGGAAGGAGGATACAGACCCTACCAGGGCTGTCTTAAGCATATCCGGCGCCGTGGTGCGAAGATCCCTCCGGCGCCCGACCCCAATTTCCCAGAGTTTTTTTTCGGGAGCTGACACCATGCTTACACATCATCTCTAACAAGCCCTTAGAACAAAATAAAATGAAAAGGCAGAAGAAAATCTCATGAAGTCCTCAGTTCCAAAGCAGGACTCATTCAAGACTCTTCTAATTCATCCTCATGATTCAAATCACCACATATCAAAAAGTTTAAGCAATCCCCAATTTGTTGTTCTTTAAATAAATCGATAAGACGCAGAGAATGAAGTTCCCGGACGATTTGCGTTTAAGTACAAAGCTGACGTTTTCAGATGTTGTGGGGTGTGTGTTTGTGTGTGTAAAGCAGTGATATCCTGAACCCCAAAAAAGGACCCAAAACTTGGGTCACAAAGGCTGCGATCCGCAAATGCAACAGAATGCAGGGAGAATGAAACACCCGAAGCAGGAAATGCTTGGCGAAACAATTTAAGCGCAAAAACATTTGGTGGAAGAGGAGAGCAGGCTTGCTTTGCGAGACGCCTGGCCAGCTGCAGCACCAAATGGAAGGCAAACAGCCACCTTTTGTTGCAGAAGGATGAGCCACCCACGACCCTGTCTGTCAAGTTTATTAATGGATTCCAGTGCATCCGTCTAACAGCTGGTTTCCCTTTAAACCCAGCGGCTTTTAATGCACTCTGCCCAGCTATCTCGGCCAAGGGGCAATTTTGTGATTCTACGAATGCTTAAAACACATTCAGTAGTGATGCACCGGGCAAGAGATCTGGGTTATAATATTCAGGTGACAGACTGGGAAAGGAAAGAAATGGAAGGCAGGCCTGAAATCTACGAAGTGCCGGATTTACGTATAAGCTAAACGAGCTACAGCTTAGGGCCCCACTCTCTTGGGGGCCCCCAAAAATTTAAAGGGAAAAAAAACTGGATGTACATTTCCAAACTATAAGATAAAAAAACCCTACATACAGCAACAGTATTCTGCGTTGTGTAGGCTCCTGTGATGTAAGTCATGGGCCCCTCCTGCTCACCTGCTCCCTAAAATATCACTGGTTTGCTCCACTTCAGCTCCGACACTGAGGTCCAGCTCCGAGGGCCTTCTGGCGGTTCCCTCCGTGTGAGAAGTGAGGTTACAAGGGACCAGGCAGAGGGCCTTCTCGGTGGTGGCACCCTCCCTGTGGAACGCCCTCCCATCAGATGTCAAGTAAACAACTATCTGACTTTTAGAAGACATAGTTTGGGGAAGTTTCTAAAAACACACTGATTCCCGGACCGTCCGCGTTCTGGATTGAGAAGCTGATTGGGCCAGATCTGGTCCCCCCCCCCAGGCCTTAGTTTTCCTACCCATGGCTTACCCTCTCAAAGTGTCATGGCCTCTCCGCCTAACTCTGCTGGGTGGCTGCTTGCTCTCGTAGCTGCTTGCGAATCTGTCGGGCTGGAGGTCGGCGTCGTGCTGCCCGCTGGCAAACTCTTGGTAGAAGGCGAGGGTCGTGCACCCCAGGAGGAAGCGGGTCACCCACAGGGGTCCCATAATGGGTGCGAGGAATCAGGCCACCAAGACCTTGGGTCCAGCGGGGAGGGTCTCTGCAGCCCAACAGCAGGGAAATCGGAGCTTCCTTTTCTGAGCTGGGAAGGGAAAAGAAATCAGATAAGGTCCCGAACTTCTCGAGCGCTTCATGGTCCATTATAGAAATACTTTATTGTCACTGTATCACATGTTTACAGTGAGATTAAATGAGCCGCCCGCCCCTAAATCTCTGTCCTTGTCCCACTCTGTGTGCTTGTCCCAACCCCAAACGCCAGCTGCAATGTTGCTGTCTTCCATTCAGCAGCCCGTGATTCTTGCTTTCATTTTATGGATCAATGGTCTCGTTAGATAGTAAAAATTCATGTTAAACTGCTGTTTTTTAGGGGTCGTTTTTAAAAGTCTGGAACGGGTTAATCCGTTTTGCACGACTTCCTATGGGAACGCGCGCCTTGGTTTTGGAACGCTTTGGTTTTGGAACGGACTTCCGGAACGGATTAAGTTTGAGAACCAAGGTGCCACTGTACAATAGCCTCTCATTCCTTCCTGTTGCTCATAGTTCGAATCCTGCTTGCGAATTCATCATCTTATATTAGTCCCCAAAAAGGCTTCCATTCTTCCATGAAACAATCATCATTAGGGTCTCTTGTTTCAGCTGTTAACTTTGCCGATGTTGAAATTTTCACAGACAAATATACAGGTGGAATTCGAAAAATCAGAATATCGTGGAAAAGTTCGTTTCTTTCAGTAATTCAACTTAAAACTAATATATGAGATAGACTCATGACATGCAAAGCGAGATATGTCAAGCCTTTATTTGTTATAATTGTGATGATTATGGCGTACAGCTGATGAGAACCCCAAATTAACAATCTCAACTTTGGGGTTTTCATCAGCTGCGCCATAATCATCACAATTATAACAAGCAAAGGCTTGACATATCTCGCTTTGCATGTCATGAGTCTATCTCATATATTAAACTCCAGTAGCTAACGAAAACAATTGCTTACATAAATGGACTTTCCCACAATATTCTAATTTTTCGAGTTTCACCTGTATGCTTAAAGCACTATTATTTCACTTTAAGCTTCTATGGATTTCCCTGGGAACTGTAGCTTGTTAGGGGGTGTCAAAAACTACAGTTCCCGGCGTGGCTTAACAGCAAATCCCTCTTCCCATGGAACTCTGGGAATTCTAGCTCTGAGGGGACTAGGAGTCTCCTCTCAGCACCCTGAACAGACTACAGGTCCCAGAATTCTTTGAGGGGAAGCCATGGTATGTTTAAAGTGGCCTTGTAGTGTTTTAAATATATGGTGTTGCTGTGGCCTGTGTATTATTTAAATAACTGGCTTTGCTTTGGAAGTGGATTTCAGACAAGAGGAATCCGCCCCTGTTGCCTACAATTATTTTTTTTTAATCCAAATCTTGTACAATGCATGTATTTCCCTCTTGGCCGTTCCTTAATCACGCACATCTGCGCATTGATAAACACACCGTGGAAAAGAGAGAGGAATGTTGACGTGAATCAATATACAATTCGGTTCTGTGTTGATAAAATCGCTGGCAGAAATGCGCAGCGGCCTGGTTCACGCAGCGCATGGTTCATTGTGGTTTAACAAACCACGGTTTAGGGGACAGGCGGACGAAGGTGGGGGGCGGGCCGACCCAGGTGCCATCCGGGGGGTGACATCGCAGCAGCCCCCGCCCCCCGGGCCGCTCGCTGGGATGCGCGCACACCGCGGGATGCGTACCACAACCCTCGCGGGCGGTGCGTCATGCCCCCTGGGACATAATAATAATAATAATAATAATAATAATAATAATAATAATAATAATAATTATTTGTACCCCGCCCATCTGGCTGGATTTCCCCAGCCACTCTGGGCGGCTTCCAACAAAAATCAAATACAAAAATATCACACATTAAAAGCTTCCCTAAATGTCTGGTAGTTGTCTGGGTTTAGGGTTTAGATGATTCCTGGCATTTCCAAGTGCGGAATGTCCCCTGTTTGCATCCCCGGAGAGCGGCTGCCGGTCAGAGCAGACAATATGGGGCTAGGTGGGCAAATACTTTGAGCTGTTCTAAAGCAACTCCCTACGAGTCTGGGTTTAGGGTTTAGATGATTCCTGGCATTTCCAAGTGCGGAATGTCCCCTGTTTGCATCCCCGGAGAGCGGCTGCCGGTCAGAGCAGACAATATGGGGCTAGGTGGGCAAATACTTTGAGCTGTTCTAAAGCAACTCCCTACGAGTCTGGGTTTAGGGTTTAGATGATTCCTGGCATTTCCAAGTGTGGAATGTCCCCTATTTACACCCCTGGAGAGCGGCTGCCGGTCAGAGCAGACAATATGGGGCTAGGTGGGCAAATACTTTGAGCTGTTCTAAAGCAACTCCCTATGAGTCTGGGTTTAAGGTTTAGATGATTCCTGGCATTTCCAAGTGCGGAATGTCCCCTGTTTGCATCCCCGGAGAGCGGCTGCCGGTCAGAGCAGACAATATGGGGCTAGGTGGGCAAATACTTTGAGCTGTTCTAAAGCAACTCCCTACGAGTCTGGGTTTAGGGTTTAGATGATTCCTGGCATTTCCAAGTGTGGAATGTCCCCTGTTTGCATCCCCGGAGAGCGGCTGCCTGTCAGAGCAGACAATATGGGGCTAGGTGGACAAATATTTTGAGCTGTTCTAAAGCAACTCCCTATGAGTCTGGGTTTAAGGTTTAGATGATTCCTGGCATTTCCAAGTGCGGAATGTCCCCTGTTTGCACCCCTGGAGAACGGCTGCCGGCCAGAGCAGACAATATGGGGCTAGGTGGGCAAATACTTTGAGCTGTTCTAAAGCAACTCCCTATGTTCCTGGCATTTCCAAGTGCGGAATGTCCCCTGTTTGCACCCCTGGAGAGCGGCTGCCGGTCAGAGCAGACAATATGGGGCTAGGTGGGCAAATACTTTGAGCTGTTCTAAAGCAACTCCCTATGTTCCTGGGTTTAAGCACCCGGCCTTGTGTTTTCCTGTTATATGGACCACCCCCTCCTGAGCCCGCATTCCAGCTGGAAGGCGCTTTGTTATTCCACCTGAAGACCACCCAACGAGTTTACAACCTGGATGGCATCCAAAACAAGGGCGTCTCAAGCCCCTTAGAGTCTTCGTCTGCAATTCTATGCATGGTTGGGATGGCTGAGAAACTCAATTCAGATTGCAATTACAGGCAAACAGACTATAATTTGCCCTTTCTGGGGGAAAAACATTCACAAACGCAAACGTTGCTATCCTTCGAAAATTCGCAGTTTTCTGAATTTTGCAATGCACTTCTCCAGTCAAGTAACGCGTACGGCAATCCTTAGAAATGCACCTACTTGCATTAGCAACATTATTGCAATGAAGCACTGCCGCCAGGAGAAATTTCTTTGCAAAGGCGTGCATTTTAGTAGCAATGTTGCTAGAGGGGTGCTGGGTTTTCACGAGGACTTCAAAAAAAAAAGGTTTGCACACTGATGTTGAAATACGGAGAACCGAACTTAAAGTACGGTTGCCACATTTCAAAAAAAAAGTGAGAATCCGGACACAAAAGTCTAGATTTCCGACATGGGTTGCCATATGTCTGGATTTTCCCGGACATTTCAGCGATTTCCACCCGGAGACTGTTTCTGACTGCCATATTCTGGCTGTGTCCAGGAAATTCCGGGCGTAGGGCATCTCTAACTTAAAGTGTGGAGAAATGAGAAGCAGAGAAAAACTGAAATTGAGAGTTGCAGGTAGGTAGCCGTGTTGGTCTGCCTGCCATAGTCTATATCTAGACATATAGACATATATAAGGTAAAGGGACCATTAGGTCCAGTCGCGGACGACTCTGGGGTTGCGGCACTCATCTCGCTTTACTGGCCGAGGGAGCCGGCGTACAGCTTCCGGGTCATGTGGCCAGCATGACTAAGCCGCTTCTGGCAAACCAGAGCAGCGCACGGAAACGCCGTTTACCTTCCCGCCGAGCGGTACCTATTTATCTACTTGCACTTTGACGTGCTTTCGAACTGCTAGGTTGGCAGGAGCAGGGACCGAGCAACGGGAGCTCACCCCGTCATTGCGGGGATTCGAACCGCCGACCTTCTGATCGGCAAGCCCTAAGGCTCTGTGGTTTAACCCACAGCGCCACCCGCATCCCTCCGACATATACAGAAACATAATAAAACATTAAACATTAAAAAAACTTCAGATGGCTCAGCGGGTGAGGTGGCGATAACTCCACCCCCTCCAACATTTCTCCGGTGAAAATAGGGGCGTCCTAAGGAAAAGCTGGACATTCCGGGATCAAATCAGAAACAGCTTCTCTAAATCAGGGACGCCCCTGGAAAATAGGGACACTTGGAAGGTCTGCTATTCTCCTTGCAGAAGAGGGGTAGGAACCACTGTGAGGACTCTAGTTTCACGAGGGGAATAGGGGTCTTCTAGCATCTCTTTGCACTCTTAACAAACTACAGTTCCCAGGATGCTTTGGGGTAAGGCATTTACAGAGCTGCCTTCAGATGTATTCTAAAGGGTGTTGTTGTTTTTCTAGAAAAACTGGGGCCGGTACTCACCGTGAAGTTGCTACAGTGCCACACTTTTTAACAACAACAACAACAACAACAACAACAAGTCCTGGCTCCTACTTACTTGAGTACCCCTAGAAAAAAATCACTGGTTGTACAGTTTCTTATCTCCTTGAATCACAACGTCCTTTCCGACTCTACAATTCTACAGTTCTTAGCATACAGGTATATAGTTTTCTGTGCTACTGGAAGATCAACAGTCCCCCTCTTTCTCTCTCTTAAATGGTAAGGTAAAAGGTAAAGGACCCCTGGATGGTTAAGTCCAGTCCAAGGCGACTCTGGGGTTGCGGCGCTCATCTCCCTTTCAGGCCGAGGGAGCCGGCGTTTGTCCGCAGACAGCTTTCCGGGTCATGCGGCCAGCGGGACTAAACCGCTTCTGGCGCAACGGGACGGAAACCAGAGCGCACGGAAACGCCGTTTACCTTCCCGCCGCAGCGGTACCTATTTATCTACTTGCGCTGGCGTGCTTTCGAACTGCTAGGTTGGCAGGAGCCGGGACGAGCAACGGGAGCTCACCCCGTCATGCGGGGATTCGAACCGCCGACCTTCCGATCGGCAAGCCCAAGAGGCTCAGGGGTTTAGACCACAGTGCTATCCCCCTCTTAAATTGATCTCATCAGGCGCTCTCAGTCACGTGGGACCACTATCGCAGTCAAACGCATTTTTGAGAAGCTGTGGTTATCTGCTCTAGACGTGCCTGCCCCGTTCCCTCTTCCCAATTTGGGCAACCGTAGTAAACGTCTCCTCTACTCTTCCCCGGTTTATCTTGCTCTGGAATCCCTTTGAGCTCGCGACGCGCCTCTCTGAATTGGGATTAATGTGATGGGGAACATGGAGGAGTGCCCTTAAGAAGAAAGGAAACGGAAAATGAATGGACATTCCAGTCAGTCAGCGAAGCTCTGGCTCGGTTGGATTCCCAAGGAAAGGAAATGGCAGAGGGGCTTGGTGCCCAGATCTCAGCATTGACAGAGACCCCGACAGAGATGGTGTGAGGCAGGGGTAGGCAACCTAAGGCCCCTGGGCCAAATCTGGCCCAATCGCCTTCTCAATCCGGCCCACGGACGGTCTGGGAATCAACATATTTTTACATGAGTAGAATGTGTCCATTTATTTAAAATGCATCTCTGGGTTATTTGTGGGGCATAGGAATTCGTTCATTTTTTTTACAAAATATAGTCCGGCCCCCCATAAGGCCTGAGGGACTGTGGACTGGCCCCCAGCTGAAAAGGTTTGCTGACCCCTTGTGTGAAGTATGGGGAAGGGGTTTGCCTGTGAAGGCAGAACAGCACAGATCTGATCTGGGGGGGAGCCGATCAGGATACCCTCCTCAGCTGATTTCAGATTGGCCAAAGGTAAAGGGACCCCTGACCATTAGGTCCAGTCGCGGACGACTCTGGGGTTGCGGCGCTCATCTCGCTTTACTGGCCGAGGGAGCCGGCGTACAGCTTCCGGGTCATGTGGCCAGCATGACTAAGCCGCTTCTGGCAAACCAGAGCAGCGCACGGAAATGCCGTTTACCTTCCCGCCGGAGTGGTACCTATTTATCTACTTGCACTTTGACGTGCTTTCGAACTGCTAGGTGGGCAGGAGCAGGGACCGAGCAACGGGAGCTCACCCCTCCCCTTGCGGGGATTCGAACCGCCGACCTACTAAACTGAAGCTGCAGAAGATAGAATCAGAATTCAGGGTGACCTTTAGGAGTGACAAATGTTAGAGTCTACACTTAAACAGAAAAAAGCAGCTGCACAGATATAAAATTGGTGACCGCTGGCTCATGTTGAAAGGATCTGGGGGCCTTGGTGGACCACAAGCTTAGCATTGAGTCCACAGTGTGATGCAGCAGCGGAAAAACCCCTAATGTTATTCTAGGGAGCATCAACAGAAGTCGAGTGTCCAGATCCAGGGAAGTCATAGTCCCAATCTATTCTGCTTGGGTCAGACCACACCTGGAGTCCCGTGTCCAGTTCTGGGCGTCGCAGTTTAAGAAGGATGTTGAGAAGCTGGAAGATGTGCAGAAGAGGGAGACCAAAGGTTCTGGTAAGCAAGCTTGATGAGGAATGGTTGAAGGAAGAAGAAGAAGAGTTTGGATTTGATACCCTGCTTTTCACTACCCGAAGGAGTCTCAAAGCGGCTCACATTCTCCTTTCCCTTCCTCCCCCACAACAAACACTCTGTGAGGTGAGTGGGGCTGAGAGACTTCAAGAAGTGTGACTAGCCCAAGGTCACCCAGCAGCTGCATGTGGAGGAGCGGAGACGCGAACCCGGTTCCCCAGATTAACAAGTCTACCGCTCTTAACCACTACACCACACTGGCTCTCAAGGAGCTGGGTTATGTTTAGCCTGGGAAAGAGGAGATATCATATGAGAGCCATCTTCAAGTGTCTACATGGAAGATGGAGCAAGCTGGTCTGGATGGGGGGACTCGAACCCGTGGCTTCGAGTCACATGAAAGAAGATTCCCGGATTCAGCATCAGGGAGAGCTTTCTGGCAGTAAGAGCTGTTCAGCAGTGGAACGGGCTTCCTTGGAAGATGTTGGACATGGAGGTTTCTGCACTGCAGATTGTACTAAATGTACTAGACACCCCCTGGGGGCTCTCTTAAGCCAAGAGAGAGAGAGAGATTAATTACCCTCAGTGTTGGTATAGAAAGCCCAATGGCTTGACTCTGTACCCATGGAAGAAAGCAGCCTGCTGTGTTTCCTTGCAATGATAAAATGGACTATAATTTCTCTTGCAAACAAAAAAAACCAGTACGTTTTATCATCACAACAGCCCTGTGAGGTTGGGTCGCTTTGCCCAAACTGAGAATTTTCTTGGCATTTCCCCAAGCCGTTAATTTTTCCGGGGGGGGGGGGGCCCAGGAGAGAATCAATGGGTTCCAACTGCACAAACAATAACACACAAAGCTTTCCCTCCCCCATAGCTTTTAGCGCCGTTTACAAAATGCAAGTAAAGTAAACATGCTAAATTAGATCGCTCTCTAGGGCATCAGAAAATGTCTCAATGCTGGCTGATATTTTTTTCCCCTGACGCTAATTGCCCACACAAAAAACTAATCTAGGTTTTTTGGGGGGGGAGAAGCCATATTACTACGCAGATTAGACTACTTTGAGAGCCCGACTCAGCCAAGATCACCTAGCGAAGTGATCTTCATACCTACACAAAGATTTGAACCCACGCCCTTGCCTACTGCCCTAGCTGCTGCCTGTCTCAGATCTGCAAGGCCTCTGCACAGTGATCCGAGTAACTCCAAGATTGCTCGAGTAAGTGAGCCAAAGCCTATGCTAAAGGAAGGTGAAGGGATGGGCTCGCCTTTGCCAAGACGAAGGTCATGCGGTCTCCAAAAAAAAGTTGGTTATGTTGTTCATGTATGTATTGCTGCCGCTGCAGCCGGAATTCTGTATGAATGGGAAGTATTTGCAACGAAAGAGGACTTAGAATCATAGAATCCTAGAGTTGGAAGAGACCACAAGGGCCATCCAGTCCAACCCCCTGCCAAGCAGGAAACACCATCAAAGCATTCCTGACAGATGGCTGTCAAGCCTCCGCTTAAAGACCTCCAAAGAAGGAGACTCCACCACACTCCTTGGCAGCAAATTCCACTGTCCAACAGCTCTCACTGTCAGGAAGTTCTTCCTAATGTTTAGGTGGAATCTTCTTTCTTGTAGTTTGAATCCATTGCCCCGTGTCCGCTTCTCTGGAGCAGCAGAAAACAACCTTTCTCCCTCCTCTATATGACATCCTTTGATATATTTGAACATGGCTATCATATCACCCCTTAACCTTCTCTTCTCCAGGCTAAACATACCCAGCTCCCTAAGCCGTTCCTCATAAGGCATCGTTTCCAGGCCTTGGACCATTTTGGTTGCCCTCCTCTGGACACGTTCCAGCTTGTCAGTATCCTTCTTGAACTGTGGTGCCCAGAACTGGACACAGTATTCCAGGTGAGGTCTGACCAGAGCGGAATACAGTGGTACTATTACTTCCCTTGATCTAGACGCTATACTCCTATTGATGCAGCCCAGAATTGCATTGGCTTTTTTAGCTGCTGCATCACACTGTTGACTCATGTCAAGTTTATGGTCTACCAAGACTCCTAGATCCTTTTCACATGTACTGCTCTCAAGCCAGGTGTCACCCATCCTGTATTTGTGCCTTTCATTTTTTTTTTGCCCAAGTGTAGTACTTTACATTTCTCCCTGTTAAAATTCATCTTGTTTGCTTTGGCCCAGTTGTCTAATCTGTTAAGGTCATTTTGAAGTGTGATCCTGTCCTCTGGGGTATTAGCCACCCCTCCCAATTTGGTGTCATCTGCAAACTTGATCAGGATGCCCTCAAGCCCATCATCCAAGTCATTGATGAAGATGTTGAATAAGACTGGGCCCAAGACAGAACCCTGTGGCACCCCACTAGTCACTTCTCTCCAGGATGAAGAGGAGCCATTAAGAGGACCTTAAAACGATTGGACTACAGGGGTACTTCGGAAGTCAAATGGAGTCCATTCCGGAAGTCCATTCAACTTCCAAAACATTTGAAAATCAAGGCGCGGCTTCCGATTGGCTGCGGGAAGCTCCTGCAGCCAATCGGAAACCCCATCGGACGTTCGGGTTCCAAAGAATGTTTGCAAACCGGAACACTCGCTTCCAGGTTTTGCAGCGTTCGGGAGCCTAAACTTTCGACTCTCAAGCCAAACAATGGAAAACGATAAATGACTGGCAGATAGAAGATATTTGAATACATGGAACTTGCAGAGATGACTGGAAGGATCCGCGACCAGAAAGAGGACAAGGTGAAAGAAGGCTGGAAGAAACACAGAGAGTATCTGAAGAAGTATTGTAATATATAATGTATTCTTATGGAATTATGGTGCTGGAGGAGACTCTTGAGAGTCCCATGGACTGCAAGAAGATCAAACCGATCCATTCTTAAAGAAATCAGCCCTGAGTGCTCACTGGAAGGACAGATCCTGAAGTTGAGGCTCCAGTACTTTGGCCACCTCATGAGAAGAGAAGACTCCCTAGAAAAGACCCTGATGTTGGGAAAGATGGAGGGCACAAGGAGAAGGGGACGACAGAGGATGAGATGGTTGGACAGTGTTCTCGAAGCTACTAACATGAGTTTGGCCAAACTGCGAGAGGCAGTGAAGGATAGGCGTGCCTGGCGTGCTCTGGTCCATGGGGTCACGAAGAGTCGGACACGACTGAACGACTGAACAACAACAATGGAAGTGCAGATAGGTTTTTTTGGTAATATACAGGTGAAATTCGAAAAATTAGAATATCGTGGAAAAGTCCATTTATGTAAGCAATTGTTTTCATTAGCTACTGGAGTTTAATATATGAGATAGACTCATGACATGCAAAGCGAGATATGTCAAGCCTTTGCTTGTTATAATTGTGATGATTATGGCGCACAGCTGATGAAAACCCCAAAGTTGAGATTGTTAATTTGGGGTTCTCATCAGCTGTACGCCATAATCATCACAATTATCAGAAAGGCTTGAATGGGTGATCAGCTGATAGGTGTGGGAAAACCTACCCTTCTGAGTAATACCCCTCCCCACTCCCTCACTATATATAAGGGTCTGGTGACTTCTGTTTCAGTGTATCTGAAGAAGTGTGCATGCACACGAAAGCTCATACCAAGAACAAACTTAGTTGGTCTCTAAAGTGCTACTGGAAGGAATTTTTTATTTTATTTTGTCTTGGTAGTTCTGCCACCTTCAGAAGTTTGGAGGAGTGTGCCTGGCAACTTTGTAGTACAGTTTTCATTGCATGCTGTGGTCTGAACCACTGAAGCTCTTGGGCTTGCCGATCAGAAGGTCGGCGGTTCAAATCCCTGCAACGGGGTGAGCTCCCGTTGCTCGGTCCCTGCTCCTGCCCAACCTAGCAGTTCGAAAGCACGTCAAAGTGCAAGTAGATAAATAGGTACCGCTCCGGCGGGAAGGTAAACGGCGTTTCCGTGCGCTGCTCTGGTTCGCCAGAAGCGGCTTAGTCATGCTGGCCACATGACCCGGAAGCTGTACGCCGGCTCCCTCGGCCAATAAAGCGAGATGAGCGCCACAACCCCAGAGTTGTCCGCAACTGGACCTAATGGTCAGGGGTCCCTTTACCTTTACCTATTGTGGTCTGAACACTTATCCCCCACAACTTTCTGGACACGACACAGGAGAAGGAGCAGGACCGCTGTATAACAGTGCCCCCAACTCCCAACCCTCCTAGATGGTCCAGAAGGATACTGTGGCATGACCAGGAAACCGTTTTCACTTCTGTTCCTTTACCTTTACACCAGTGTTTCCTAAACTTGGGTCTCCAGCTGTTTTTGGACCACAGACCACTGGGCCTGCGAGCTAGGGATGATGGGAGTTGTAGTCCAACAGCAGCTGGAGACCCACTTTTTGGACCAGTGTTTTCCCAAATGCTGGTCTACTACACGGGCTGGCAGTGGCTGCCCAGGATTTCTCTCACATCCCTGCCCAGAGGATAGAACCCGGTTCCTTCTGGATTTGGGAGACAGACTTGGCGGCGAGCCCAACCAGAAGGCAACGGAGGAAGGTAAGCGATACTTGTGCCGTGTTATCATTTTATCAGGCTGTGTGCTCATTGAACAGATCCTCTGGGAGCGACCTAAGATTCTAGTCCTCATGAGTAATTCAGAAGCTGTCTTAGACACGAGTCAGATTGTTGGTCTTGGTGGCTGCTTTCTAGAGATGCTGCGATGAAAATCAATACCTCCTGAGTGACACACATACACACTGGGCTATGCCCCTCTTCAAGTTTGATCTGCAATGGCACTCCACACATGGGAGCCTGCGAGTCTCCCCACTCTGTCACCCTGGAATGTGGGGCGCTTGGCAGGAGCACAGGAGAAGGCCTCGGAGCTGCTTCCTCTCCCCACAAACTTTGCTCCTGAGGTTTCGCCCATTCAATGCCCCTCATCAGAAGCAGGGGAACAACCCCCCCCCGCCACCCTCGCCAAACCCCCAACCTCTCCTCTCCCACAACTCGCCAAGAACACACACACCCCCCAAACAAAACTACTTGATGTTGCAAACCATAGATGGCAACTCCTCGGGGCCGAGGCCCCCTTTGGTCCTCCCCGATAAAATATTTGAGGGTGCTGGGGCACCCCAAAGTGAATGGGGATTGCCATTCCAATGGTGTGCGTGCAACATATCATGCAGGGTGGGGCTTAACTACCCCCCCCCCAATATTTTATTCAAGTTGCAAACAGAACAGTTCTCACATATACAACTCCCAGGGACGGGGATTGCCGGGGGGGGGGTGTCACCCATTTTGCAAGTCTCTGCCCGCAGCACGGAGGGGAATAGGCATGCCAGAGGCTCTCAGAGCAACACGTGAGAAAGCTTAACACCACCCCCCCCCGCTAAAAATTAGCAGGGGGAGGAAGCATGAAGAGGAACAAAGAGACCCCTCTGCCTTTGCCTTGCCCAGCTTTGCGCTGCGCTTGTCCGCTCCAGGGCTCGGGGGCGGGGAGGGATCCGGGCGATCCGAGGCCACCACGGGGAATGGGGGTGGGTGGGTGCAGCCCCCCCCCCAGAGCTCTCTAAGGTAGGCAGGGCATGCAGGAACTCCACGCAAGCGAGCAACACAAACACACGCATGCACACACACACACACACGCCGGCATAAGAGGTCCCCGCGCAATGAATGGGAGCCGTGCGCCAGGGCGCACGACGCGCGTCCAGATGTACTTGCAAGGTTGGAAGCGGTTGTGTCCCGCCACATCCCAATTCGAAATCTCAGTTCTGGTCTCCGCTATCACGCCCGGAAGAGAGAGAACCACATCTACCTCCTTGTCAATGGTGCGGGGAGAGGGAGAGAATGAGAGAGGGAGGCTGGCTTTTTAAAAAAAAAAAAAAATAAATATTGAAACCAGACTCACTCCTCCTGCGATCCGGGACAAGAAGACGGAAAATCCCGCTGCGAGCGCGAGATTTCTTTCTTTTTTTTCTTTTTGGTGTCCGTGGGAAACTCTTTCGAAGCCCCCTTACAAAGTTTTGAGTAGTTGGGGGGTTGAGAGAGGAGGGCTTTCGTGTCATTCCCAAAAGGACCCCAACTCGTCCCCCCAAAAGTGGAGAGAACGGTATCTCGAAGGGGAGGGGGGAGGCTCTTGGGTTGCTAGCCTTCTCCCGGGTGGGATCGGGGAAGAAAGACCATGGCTGAGGAATGTCAGAAGTGAACAAAGAAAACGGGGTGGGGGGGGCAGAGAGAAGAGAAGGGGGGGACACAAAGGACGGCTCAGCAAAGAGCTGCAAAGGGAACCCACCCGCCCCATTTGCTAAAGTCACTGGAATAGTTTTCCTGGCGGGTGTCCGCGCCCCCCCCTCACGCCTCCTCCAACCCCCCGTAACCAAATCACTGCAAATAATCTGGAGCGATGTTTTCAAAAAGAATAGATAGGAGTTTTACAGATACCTTCCTGGTGCTGGAATTCCAAAGATGAGCCGTGGATTTCTTTGTTTAAGTTCTGAGCCGGGCAGGAGTGGGATGGGGGGGTGGGGGAGAGAGAGGGGGGGGTGGAAATCACAGCCTTTTTGGAGGAAAGGAGGAGAGAGAGCATCCAAATTGGGCAGGGGGAGGTCCTTGAAGCTTGAGAAGGGGTGCTGGGGGGGGGAGGGAGAAGAGGAGGGGGTAGAGAGGGAGGAAGGGGTTCTACATTCTTCAGCCAAAAGTTTTAAACTTCGAGGCTGGGAGTAGGCGGGGGGGGCATAAGGTGGAGGGGGGTTAGCCGGTGGGGGGGGTTGGCTTTCAAAAGCAGGGGCTGCTGTCTCCCTAATGTTTCCTTGGCACCCTGGTTCTGTTGGGCCTGGAGACCCCGGACAGCCGCCTGCCTCCTTCCCTCCCCACCCCACTTTCCCCTCCCCATGAGACAGCTCCTCGACTCCAGGCGTGAAAGGCTGTGGGTGGCGGGGGGGGGGGAGAGAAATTAATAACACATCCCTCGACTTCAAAGGGCCTTGCAGTGGGAAGGAGAGAGGGCCTCGCTGGGTATGAATGGAAGAAGAGAGAAAGGCAATTTTGGCCGGTCTATTGTTCCCCTTAAATGGGTACAGGGGAAAGTCTGGTGGGCGGTGAAACCCCCCACCACCACCACCTCCTGCCTGCGCTCCCAAGGTCGGAGAGGAGGTTTTTTTTTCTAAGCAGTTGGGAACTTTTCGTGGGCGCCAGCGTCAGGGTTCCACAAAGCTCTTCGTCAGCACTTGGTGAAACCGGGAAGTTTGCATACTCTGTCGCCGAACCTACATAGATTGCCATTAAACGATACCTGGTGAAAGGAGGAGGAGGAGCTCTACCTATGAGCTATGATCTGTGTTCCCTAAAAACAAAGCAATTTTCTAGTCCTCATGGTTCTGAAACGAAGGGCCTAAATGGGAACAGTATGCTAAGTCAGGTCATTGGTTCCATCAGTCTACGAGGGTTTCCCAAACTTGGGTCTCCAGCTGTTTTCGGACCACAGTTCCCAGAGTCCCTGGTCACTGGTTCTGCTAGCTAGGGGTGATGGGAGTTGTAGTCCAACAACAGCTGGAGACCCAAGTTTGGGAAATTTTTGTCTACGACAACTTGCACAACAATGCTGTAGGATTGAGTGCTAGAGGCCGAGGGGTTTGCATGCAGTCGCCTGCATCTCCAGTGGCATAGCGTGGGTTGCCAGTGCCTGTTTGGGCAAGGTGCAAGTCGCCTGCATCTCCAGTGGCATAGCGTGGGTTGCCAGTGCCTGTTTGGGCAAGGTGCAAGTCGCCTGCATCTCCAGTGGCATAGCGTGGGTTGCCAGTGCCTGTTTGGGCAAGGTGCAAGTCGCCTGCATCTCCAGTGGCATAGCGTGGGTTGCCAGTGCCTGTTTGGGTAAGGTGCAAGGGAGGACGGACCAGACTCCACCTGCCCAGCCAGGACCCTCCACCTGCACCAGCCGTAGCATGCCCCCAGGAAACGACACCATTCCTGCCTTGGAGCCAGCTTTGGCTGAGATTCCGCTATTGCAGGGGGCTGGACTAGAAGACTCCTGGGTGCCCATTCCAACACCGCGATTCTATGATGGGAGGAAAATCCTATACAGTTTGCATGTAAATGCACTTTCTAAAACCCCGCGTGAGCAAAAATCCAGCCATTATTTATTTTTTTCTAATTCCGCCTTTCCCGAATTTTGCAATTCGGGTCTCGAAGCCAAGTAGCGTGTCCCTAATTTGCAGAAAGATGTGGAAAATGTCAAGGACGGGATCCCTGAGAGAAACCCTGAAATGGACATATTTGCCTGAACATGTAGATGGCAGAATAGTATGGCCGGCTGCTCTGCCACATGGGGAGAGAGAGTTGGATTTGGGGGGGGGGAAGCTTGGAGCAAAGGGAAAGTTTGCGTTTGGGCTCCTTCCTCTCTTTGCTAGACACAGAAGGGCAGACGGAAAGCAGCACACAGGCTCCTGCTTGCTCTCAGCCGCAGCCCCAAATCCCTTGCATCCTGAAAGAATTGGGAATTAAGACTCATTTCTCTCGATGCAATCAGCATTGAATCAGCATTGAAAGGAGGTAGTCCTGGGTGCAACATGCCTAAAATCAAGACCTGCTTTGGGGGGGGGGAAGCAGGTAGGGGCGATGCAGAACGAGTTGCACGCAGAAAGCCACAGTTGCACTCTGGGGAGCCCACAGAAAGGGGTGGAGCATGCCAGACGTCCAAAGCAGGCATCCCCAAACTCAGCCCTCCAGATATTTTGGGACTACAATTCCCATCATCCCTGATCACTGGTCCTGTTAGCCAGGGATGATGGGAGTTGTAGTCCCAAAACATCTGGAGGGCCGAGTAT
Organism: Lacerta viridis; assembly: GCA_900245905.1. NCBI lineage: Eukaryota > Metazoa > Chordata > Lepidosauria > Squamata > Lacertidae > Lacerta > Lacerta viridis. The sequence continues at coordinate 82,400 of OFHU01003492.1, read as the reverse complement.
TATTACCAGAGGGCCTTCTAGCCCAGCCCCCCTGCAAGGTAGTCTTGGTGTGATTGTTGTTGTTCAGCCGTGTCCCGACTCTTCGTGACCCCATGGACCAGAGCACGCCAGACACGCCTATCCTTCACTGCCTCTTGCAGTTTGGCCTATCCTTCACTGCCTCTTGCAGTTTGTTGGTAGCTTCGAGATCACTGTCCCACCATCTCGTCCTCTGTCATCCCCTTCTCCTTGTGCCCTCCATCTTTCCCAACATCAGGGTCTTTTCCAGGGAGTCTTCTCTTCTCATGAGGTGGCCAAAGTCTTGGAGCCTCAGCTTCAGGATCTGTCTGAAATAGTTGTTGTTTAGTCATGTCCGACTCTTTGTGACCCCATGGACCAGAGCACACCAGGCACTCCTGTCTTCCACTGCCTCCCGCAGTTTGGTCAGACTCATGCCAGTCGCTTCGAGAACACTGTCCAACCATCTCATCCTCTGTCGTCCCCTTCTCCTTGTGCCCTCCATCTTTCCCAACATCAGGGTCTTTTCCAGGGAGTCTTCTCTTCTCATGAGGTGGCCAAAGTACTGGAGCCTCAACTTCAGGATCTGTCCTTCCAGTGAGCACTCAGGGCTGATTTCTTTAAGAATGGATAGGTTTGATCTTTTTGCAGTCCATGGGACTCTCAAGAGTCTCCTCCAGCACCAGAATTCAAAAGCATCAATTCTTCGGCGATCAGCCTTCTTTATGGTCCAGCTCTCACTTCCATACATTACTACTGGGAAAACCATAGTTTTAACTATACGGTGTGATATTCTGTTGCTTTTGGGGACAATCCACGTGCCGGTGTCAAGCAGCTGTTTATCCTTGCACATTGATGCGCTTTGGTTAACCTCTGCACGAAAAGGATCACCCTCCAACCCTCCCCCCTCCTGTGTACATCTGTTTAACTGGCGCAATCAACATTGCAACACGGCCGATCATTTTATTACACCAGGGGTAGGCAACCTAAGGCCCGTGGGCTGCATGCGGCCCAATCGCCTTCTCAATCCAGCCTGCGGACAGTCCGGGAATCAGCGTGTTTTTACATGAGTAGAATGTGTCCTTTGATTTAAAATGCATCTCTGGGGGATTTGTGGGGCATAGGAATTCGTTCACCCCCCCCCCAAAAAAAATATAGTCCGGTCCACCACATGGTCTGAGGGACGGTGGACCGGCCCACGGCTGCAAAAGGTTGCTGACCCCTGGGCTTTAAAACACACAGCTCCCTCAAAGAAACCTAGGCACTGCCATTGGTTAAAGGTGCTGGGAATTGTAGCTCGGTGAGGGGCAAACTACGGTTCCCAGCGTTATTTGGTGGGAAGTGATTTGCTTTAGACTAGGTAAAGGTAAAGGGACCCCAGACCACCAGGTCCAGTCGTGTCCGACTCTGGGGTTGCGGCGCTCATCTCGCTCTATAGGCCGAGGGAGCCGGCGTTTGTCCGCAGACAGCTTCCAGGTCATGTGGCCAGCATGACAAAGCCGCTTCTGGCGAACCAGAGCAGCGCACGGAAACGCCGTTTACCTTCCCGCCGGAGCGGTCCCTATTTATCTACTTGCACTTTGACGTGCTTTCGAACTGCTAGGTGGGCAGGAGCTGGGACCGAGCAACGGGAGCTCACCCCGTCATTGCGGGGATTCGAACCGCCGACCTTCCGATCGGCAAGCCCCAGACTCTGTGGTTTAATCCACAGCGCCACCTGGGTCCCTTCTTGCTTTAGACTAGGCACCCCCAAATTCGGCATTCCTCCCTCGCAGGACCCCCCCAGGGCAGCAAACACATGGTTCCCAGGAGGTCTCCCATCCAGGAACCAACCCATCTGGGACCTGCTTTGCTTCAGCAAGGCGGTGCCTTCAGACCAGATCCAGGGACCAGGATCCTGCGAGGCCCCGAGTGTTGCACAACGCAAGGGGGGGGGACTATTAACATCTCAGCTGCAAAATCTCCCCCTCCTCCTATTCCTCTCCCCCCTGGCCTCCTCCATCAAATACCATCAATCTAGGCTACTCCACATTAGTCTAGCATGAGGTCACTGCTTGGAGAGTCAGAGGGAGCCTGTCTTCGCAGCCTGTCGCTTTCGGGGTCTTTTGCTTTTCCTGCTGGACACAAGGACAGACTTTGCTTGGTGCTTGCAGGAAGTCGGATTCCATTGAGCTGGAGAGGGACAGGGAACATTTGGTCCGGAGCTGGTCTGTTTCGGGATCCTGTCTGCCGCCCCGTGAAGCAGATATGGGGTGTGTGTCTAAGTTCGCAAAGGTCCCATCGGCAATTCTGCCCACGGATCTTCCTTTTTCTTAAAATACAGGTGAAACTCGAAAAATTAGAATATTGTGGAAAGGTTCGTTTCTTTCAGTAATTCAACTTAAAAGGTGAAACTAATATATGAGATAGACTCATGACATGCAAAGCGAGATATGTCAAGCCTTTATTTGTTATAATTGTGATGATTATGGCGTACAGCTGATGAGAACCCCAAATTAACAATCTCAACTTTGGGGTTTTCATCAGCTGTGCGCCATAATCATCACAATTATAACAAGCAAAGGCTTGACATATCTCGCTTTGCATGTCATGAGTCTATCTCATATATTAAACTCCAGTAGCTAATGAAAACAATTGCTTACATAAATGGACTTTTCTATGATATTCTAATTTTTGGAGTTTCGCCTGTAATTTTTATTCATTTTTAACATACTTTCCACACATTATTTAACATCTCTTCACATCTTATACAATCTTTTTTGGACTTCCATCAACCACATCTGAAGATTTCCAATTTTCATACCTTAATTTTGTATTTTTGTAATTTTTACTATTAATTTAAAAATCTGTAACCAATTTTCATTATCTTAAATTTATCCTAGAATGTTTCATATAATTCTCCTTACAAAACTTCCTGCAAACCTACTAGCGTAATTTGTTGTTTACAGTTATTTTTCAAAAAGTTCTCCAATTTCTTCCAATCTTCCAAGAATCTCTCGTCCCGCCGGTTTCGAATTCTTCCTGTCATCTTATCCAATTCTGCGTAGTCCATTATCTTCATCTGCCACTCTTCCAGTGTCGGTAATTCTTCCTGTTTCCATTACTGCACCAATAATATTTTTGCTGCCGTCGTCGCATATAAAAACAGTTTTTGTATCTTGTCTATCAATGTCCTCCACTACAATGCCCAGTAAAAAGGCTTCTGTTTTTTTTTAAATAAATGTATATTTCAACATCACCTCCTGGCAAATAGAAGGGGAAGAAATGGAGGCAGTGAGAGATTTCACTTTCTTGGGTTCCATGATCACTGCAGATGGTGACAGCAGTCACGAAATTAGAAGACGCCTGCTTCTTGGGAGAAAAGCAATGACAAACCTAGACAGCATCTTAAAAAGCAGAGACATCACCTTGCCGACAAAGGTCCGTATAGTTAAAGCTATGGTTTTCCCAGTAGTGAATGTATGGAAGTGAGAGCTGGACCATAAAGAAGGCTGATCGCCGAAGAATGGATGCTTTTGAATTATGGTGCTGGAGGAGACTCTTGAGAGTCCCATGGACTGCAAGAAGATCAAACCTATCCATTCTTTTCAGGGAGTCTTCTCTTCTCATGAGGTGGCCAAAGTACTGGAGTCTCAGCTTCAGGATCTGTCCTTCCCGTGAGCACACTGGGCTGATTGTAGCATACACAGTTTCCTCTCGTCCTTTGGAATCTCGGCACCTATAATTCCTAATAAAAAGGCTTCTGTTGTTGTTGTTTTTTTATTAAAAAAAACCCAAAGGTTATTTTAAACATTTTCCCCATTTCATTATATATCGTTTCCCAGAATTTTTTTAGTTACATTACAATTCCACCACATATGATGAAAGGTACCTCCTTCTTCTTTACATTTCCGGCATATATTGGTACTTGTTCTATACACTTTTTGCTATTTTTACTGGAGTTAAGTACCACTGGTACATCATTTTCATATACCTTGGTACCTTGGTTCTCAAACTCCTTGGTACTCAGACAACTTGGAACCCAAACACTGCAAACCCAGAAGTAAGTGTTCTGGTTTGCGAACGTTTTTCGGAAGCCGAATGTGCTCCGTTTTGAGTGTTATAATTCCGATTTGAGTGTTACGCTGAGTCCTGTCTGTTTTTGCTATTTATTTTGCATTTTTGCGGCTCTTTTTTTTTTGTTTTTGTGACTGTGTGGAACCCAGTTCAGCTACTGATTGATTGATTGATTGATTGATTGTGTGACTGCAGTACATTGTTTATTGCTTTCATTTTATGGATCAATGGTCTCATTAGATAGTAAAATTCATGTTAAATTGCTGTTTTAGGGGTTGTTTTTAAAAGTCTGGAACAATTAATCCCATTGCTCGGTCCCTGCTCCTGCCCACCTAGCAGTTTGAAAGCAGTGCAAGTAGATAAATAAATAGGTACCGCTCCAGCGGGAAGGTAAATGGCGTTTCCGTGCGCTGCTCTGGTTCGCCAGAAGCGGCTTAGTCATGCTGGCCACATGACCCGGAAGCTGTACGCGCCGGCTCCCTCGGCCAGTAAAGCGAGATGAGCGCCGCAACCCCAGAGTCATCCACGACTGGACCTAATGGTCAGGGGTCCCTTTACCTTTACCTTACATTGATTATTGCTTTCATTTTATGGATCAATGGTCTCGTTAGATAGTAAAATTCATGTTAAATTGCTGTTTTAGGGGTTGTTTTTAAAAGTCTGGAATGGATTAATCCATTTTGCATTACTTTCTATGGGAAAGCGCGCCTTGGTTTTGGAACGCTTTGGTTTTGGAACGGACTTCCGGAACGGATTAAGTATGAGAACCAAGGTGCCGCTGTAATTTTCTTTCATTGAGGAACACGCCGTAAATTTCAGATCTGTTTTCCATAGCCTCGTGTGAGAGGCATCTCTGAAGGGATCCAGATTCTGCTGCTGCTGCTTAAATTCACGGGGTGTGTGCGTGAAATCCCCAAAACCCACCCTACGATCCCCACCAAAATCGTGCCCTAAGAGGGAATGTTAGGATACCCCTTCCCTCCTCCTGCTGCTGCAATTCAAGCACTTGATTCTGCCTTCCCCACACTAGGCTTTCACGTTTTTTGTGTCCCCCGCCCCCCTTCAAAACCTTTCCTCGCATTCTGCAGCCAGTTAAGAACATTTGCGTTTGGCCCTGTGCCTCGGACCCCGGCGAGCCTCTGCCCTGGAACGTCTCCCAATGTCAGTTTGCCTCGGGCTGGCCAGAAATAATCTGGATTTCGTTATGCTTTCGTCTCTAACCGCCTGAAACAGCCTGGAAGGTGGGAGCGGTGACGATCTTCGATTCCTCGGCTTGGAACTGGACACGAGGCTTAATTCAGGACTTCCCTGGGGATTGCGGGGGGGGGAGGCCTGCCTCGCTTCGTCCACGAGATCGTTGGCACGGGCTACTTGCCCTGAGTTTGGAAATATCGAGATTCTTCTCCATGTGTTGATGGGGGAAACGGTTTAATTACTTAGCGATTCATGCATCCAGTAACCTTTGCCCGCATTTCTCATACCCTGCAACATTTGTCCACTGAAAATGTTGTTCGGTCGTTCAGTCGTGTCCAACTCTTCGTGACCCCATGGACCAGAGCATGCCAGGCACCCCTATCCTCCACTGCCTCCCGCAGTTTGGCCAAACTCATGTTAGTAGCTTCGAGAACACTGTCCAACCATCTCATCCTCTGTCGTCCCCTTCTCCTTGTGCCCTCCATCTTTCCCAACATCAGGGTCTTTTCCAGGGAGTCTTCTCTTCTCATGAGGTGGCCAAAGTACTGGAGCCTCAACTTCAGGATCTGTCCTTCCAGTGAGCACTCAGGGCTGATTAGAAGGCAGATCCTAAAGTTGAGGCTCCAGTACTTTGGCCACCTCATGAGAAGAGAAGACTCCCTAGAAAATAGGGACGTCCTATTCCATACCCTCCATCATTTCTCCAAGGAAAACAGGGACATCCTATTCCATAACCCCCAACATTTCTCCAAGGAAAATAGGGACGTCCTATTCCATAACCCCCAACATTTCTCCAATGAAGACAGGGACGTCCTAGTGAAAAGCGGGCATTCCGGGATCAAATAAAAAACCGGGGCAGCTTCTGTAACTCCGGGACCGTCCCTGGAAAATAGGGACACTTGGAGGGTCTGCTTTGTTATTTGGGCAAGACCAAGAATGCAAAACACGCACCATCTTAGCAGATTTGGAGAACTGGGCTTGGGACGGGGCTCAGACCCCGCAATCTTGAGGGGCCAGGCCTCGGCGGGCCTCACTGTGGCGGGCCCTATCGGGCCTTCCCATGGCTGCAGCGGGTTCCACCAGGCCCTGCCGGGTGTCCCTGCAGCTGTGGCACACCTCACAGCTTCCTACTGCCATGCAATACAACATGTGTGCATCGTGGTCTGACGCAAGTGGTGCTGTGGGTTAAACCACAGAGCCTAGGGCTTGCCGATTAGAAGGTCGGCGGTTCAAATCCCCGTGACGGGGTGAGCTCCTGTTGCTTGGTCCCAGCTCCTGCCAACCTAGCAGTTTGAAAGCACGTCAAAGTGCAAGTAGATAAATAGGTACCACTCTGGCGGGAAGGTAAACGGCGTTTCCGTGCGCTGCTCTGGTTCGCCAGAAGCGGCTTAGTCATGCTGGCCACATGACCTGGAAGCTGTACGCCAGCTCCCTCGGCCAGTAACGCGAGATGAGCGCCGCAACCCCAGAGTCAGACACGACTGGACCTAATGGTCAGGGGTCCCTTTACCTTTACCTATTGTGGTCTGAACACTTATCCCCCACAACTTTCTGGACACGGCGCAGGAGGAAGGAGCACGACCGCTGCATAACTGTACCCCCAACTCCCAGCCCTCCTAGACGGTCCAGAAGGATACCGTGGCGGGACCAGGAAATCGTTTCCGCCTCTGTCCCTACCCGGCTGGAGATCTTTGACCAGCATGACCAAGGCGGATTCGGTCCCACAATGAGGCCTGATTGGAAGGGGTCAAAAAGTCCGCACCCTCCAGGCGCACCTGGAGTTGGCTTACTTCCAGGTGCATGCGTTTGGGGTTGCCTACGAGGACATCTGTCGTCGTCTCGAGAATGGGAGATTTGGAAACAGGCAAATTCAGAGACCCAACGGAGAATTGGGCACATCCCCCCTGGCCCCGGACGATCGTCCAGATCCGTTCAAAGCTTTCCAAAAAAGCGTGCTGCACTGAATTAATCACAGACAGACGTTGGAGGATTTTACTTATTAAAAGAGAGCGAGCCTTCGGTTTTGTAAGCATTGTTTCGTAGAGGCAGGGCTCCCAGGCTCCTTCTCTCCTCCCCCCCCCACCCCCGTGGTTTTTATCTGCATCTCCAAAACTGTTTTTTACGAACCAGATCGCAGCCAAGTGGACCAGGCTGGATCGTTCCCCCATTTGGCTTTGATCTGGACATGGGATCTGCTGTGTTTGCCAAACCAAGTGTGGAAAAAGGAGGGGAGGGGAAGGAGAGAAAGGTGGTGGTGGGGGGGGGGAGAAGTTTGGAATGAAAGGGCTGGCTGGCTGCTGCGAAGTTATCCATCATTCTTTTCCCATTCTTTCTTTCTCTCTCTCTCTCTCTCTCCCCCCCTCCACAACCACCCTCATACTTTGTTGAATCAGAGCCCCAGACTGAAATCGTTTCGCTGTGGTTTCTCCTCCGTGCCAGGAGTCGGATTCCTAGAAAACAAAAGGAATGCGATGTCGCAACGTGGTGGAGGCCTGCAGGGGAGAGGCGAGCCTTGCAAGGGGAGGGCTGTACCACATCGCGGAACCCAGGAGCCAATACGTTAGTCAGACTCGGAGCGGAGCCGCCGAAACATAAAATCACAGAACTGGAAGGGATCCCCTGCGGTCATCTAGTCCAACCCCCCTGCAATGTTTCGGAATCACAGCTAAAGGATCTTCAAAAGATTCTCCGAGGGATATAGGGCCGTTCCGCTCTCCATCAGGAAACTTCTCCCGTGTTTGAGCTCCCCACCCCATATAGATGTTGTTGACACCCTTGAGCCAGTTGCAAGCTCTCTGCCTCACCTACCTCACAGGGTTGTTGTAAAGGGGGAGAATGTGCGCGTCCAACACTTTCAACAGATAAATGGGATGAAATAAAATTGTGGCTGTAAGCTGCCCTGAGTCCCTGTCAGGGATAGGGCAGACGAGGACGACAAGAACAACAGGAACTCTGTGAATGGTCAGGAACATACCAGAGAGTAAATTCTGTTGAATTCAATGGAACTTAGTTCTGAGTAAAAAAAAAAAATGCTTTGGATTGCAGTGTAAGGCTGCCCAGTCTTGACCCGGGGTTACCTGGGAGTCAGCTCCACTAAATACAGTCACGACTTCCTTCTGAGTAGACAGCGTAAGGCTCCATTTTACAATACAGGAATAAACGCTCCTTTTAAAAACGGCCGGCTGTGGAAGCATCGGTAATGAAAGAATTTAAAGCTCACGGGTCACATTTTCAAAATGATAGGAAGGGGTTCGCACGCCAGCTTCGCCGTTTCCTTCCTTTGGTGCGGGGAATTTTTTTTTATTTCCAGTAGAAACGTCTTTGCACCTAAAGGTAAAGGGACCCCTGACCATTAGGTCCAGTCGTGTCCGACTCTGGGGTTGCGGCGCTCATCTCGCTTTAGCGGCCGAGGGAGATGGCGTACTCTCCGAAACATGGCGGGGAGGGAAAGCAGGACATTCCGGTATCAAATCAGAAACCGGGACAGCTTCTGTAATTCCGGGGCTGTCCCTGGAAAACCGGGACACTTGGAAGGTATGGAATTGCGGCCCTCCGGCTAAAAACAAGTCTCTCCTTCTTGGTCTGAGGAATGCCAGCCTCAGGGCAGCTGGAGCAGACAGCCATCTGTTTTCTGGGAATTTCGCAGCATGGCTGTGCTTGAACAGGGTCAAGGGAGGAGAGAAGATTCAGGCCCTGAGATGGAGGGGAAATTCCTTGGGGGGAGAAAAACATCTCTTCCGAGAATTTTTGGCTCTGCTCTAACACAGCCTGGCTAATTACGGCCTGCGCTGTTGAGCCGGGAAGATGGAGAACATGGCTCTTCATCTACTGATGCTCTCGAAAAGGGCCCTGCGGGTCAAAACATGTCTGGCAAACATTGGGATTTTTCTCCCAAGTACCTTCCATGATGCAAACCGACAATTTTATTGGTATTTGCCTATCAGCCAAACCCCTTGCAATGCGATTAGATCTAATGTGTGCTTGATTGCTGCTATATAAACAGAGCTGTGGTTTTCTCTGTTTCGAGTCAGCGGAGTTTCTCGATAACACGCCGCGACATGCAAACGTTGCACTTGACAGGCGCACGGATGAGGCGGTGGGTTGTCTTAATCCTGCGATCCTCTGCTTTCAACTCAGGGGAATCCTCTGAGAGCCAGTGTGGTGTAGTGAGTGGTAGATTCGTAATCTGGTGAACCGGGTTCGCATCTCCGCTCCTCCACATGCAGCTGCTGGGTGACCTTGGGCTAGTCACACTTCTCTGAAGTCTCTCAGCCCCACTCACCTCACAGAGTGTTTGTTGTGGGGGAGGAAGGGAAAGGAGAATGTTAGCCGCTTTGAGACTCCTTCGGGTAGTGATAAAGCGGGATATCAAGTCCAAACTCTTCTTCTTCTTTTAAATCTTTAATGTTTTATTATGTTTCTATATATGTTTGAAGCTGCCCATAGTGGCTGGAGCAACCCGGTCAGATGGGTGGATTATATAAACATCATCATTATTACGACTACTACTACTACTGGGCCAAAGCAAACAAGATGAATTTTAACAGGGAGAAATGTAAAGTACTACACTTGGGCAAAAAAAAAATGAAAGGCACAAATACAGGATGGGTGACACCTGGCTTGAGAGCAGTACATGTGAAAAGGATCTAGGAGTCTTGGTAGACCACAAACTTGACATGAGTCAACAGTGTGATGCAGCAGCTAAAAAAGCCAATGCAATTCTGGGCTGCATCAATAGGAGTATAGCATCTAGATCAAGGGAAGTAATAGTACCACTGTATTCCGCTCTGGTCAGACCTCACCTGGAATACTGTGTCCAGTTCTGGGCACCACAGTTCAAGAAGGATACTGACAAGCTGGAACGTGTCCAGAAGAGGGCAACCAAAATGGTCAAAGGCCTGGAAACGATGCCTTATGAGGAACGGCTTAGGGAGCTGGGTATGTTTAGCCTGGAGAAGAGAAGGTTAAGGGGTGGATATGATAGCCATGTTCAAATATATCAAAGGATGTCATCTAGAGGAGGGAGAAAGGTTGTTTTCTGCTGCTCCAGAGAAGCGGACACGGGCAATGGATTCAAACTACAAGAAAGAAGATTCCACCTAAACATTAGGAAGAACTTCCTGACAGTAAGAGCTGTTGGACAGTGGAATTTGCTGCCAAGGAGTGTGGTGGAGTCTCCTTCTTTGGAGGTCTTGAAGCGGAGGCTTGACAGCCATCTGTCAGGAATGCTTTGATGGTGTTTCCTGCTTGGCAGGGGGTTGGACTGGATGGCCCTTGTGGTCTCTTCCAACTCTAGGATTCTACTATTATTGAATAGGACATCCCTATTTTCACAGGAGAAATGTTGTAGGATATGCTTTTTCTTTGGCAATCACTCGTAGCCGAGTAAGATTGTCTTCCATGAACACGGTTTTAAAAGTGAGTCCGTAAGTGACTGTGGAGGCCAATTCTGGATCCACACATCCTTCCACAGTGGGGACATAGGTTTCCGGGCGGGAGTTGATCACGGTGAGGGTTTGCCAAGCGTGCCTTCCTCTTAGCACATTTCTCCTTTGCGTCCTGAGTTCGAGCATCTTCAAAGCCCATGACACCTTTGGTAAAGGCTGTTCTCCAACTGGAGCACTCGCAGGCCAGTGTTTCCCAGTTGTCGGTGTTTACGCTACATTTTTAAAGATTTGCCTTGAGAGAGTCTTTGAACCTCTTCTGTTGACCACCAGCATTATGCTTCCCATTTTTAAGTTCAGAATAGAGGAGTTGGTTTGAAAGACGATAATCGGGCACCCGCACAACGTGACCAGTCCAACGGAGTTGATGTTGAAGAATCATCGCTTCGACATGGGTGATCTTTGCTTCTTCGGCACGGCCGACCCATCGCTCAGATCTCCAGCAGAGGGGAACAACCGGAAGGCTCAGGTGCAAAAGTGGCCGGGCAGCTTCTACAATTGCCTCACCCCATCTAACGTTAGGGCCGGCTCTGGATATCCGTTTGCCCCTCTGGCACCGAAATCCTCGGGTTTGAACATCCCTGATGGAGTGGGGCTCACGGCACTTGCAACCCGAGATTCCTAGAGGCGGAGAGAGAGAGAGAGAGAGAGAGAGAGAGAGAGATCAAAGGAGCATTTCATGAAAACCCAGCGCTGGGGAGTGATGTCATACGCCGAGGGAGAGGTGTGGGTGGAAGAGGCAAGATGACATCACTTCCTGTCTGGTCCTCCGGAGACTGATTGGAACCATGCTTCCAGGTGCTGGGCACGCCATGGAAGTCAATGAAACGCCTCTCCTCCTTTCCCAGCCAGCTTTCGCTCAGCCCAAGGAGGGGTGTGGGACGCACGGTGCTCCCCCCCCTTCCACACCCCCCCCCACCAAAGGAGGTCTTCTGGCACCTGGCCTACCCCGTGGTCCTTTCCTGTTGTGTCTGTTCCCGGGCGGAGAGGGCCCTGTCTCCGCCGTGGGGCTGTTTTCTTTAGGAAGACACCGTGCCAGAACGGGCCGACGTCGTCGGGGTGAACTTAGCCAGGCGTCTCTCCTCCCCTCCGGGGGGATTTCGAGGGGAAGGACCCCTCCCCGAATTCAGGAAATAACTTATGAGGAGGGGGGGGCGCATGAGTCATGGCTGCAGGGAGCTGGAAACACTGGCTTACAGCTTCTCGAGTCGGGGGAACGCCTTCCACCCCGTTGCGCCTGACATGGTCTGCTGTCCTTTGCTCTCTGGTTACAAGCTCAAGGATGCTCGCAGACGGTCGTGTTTCTTTGCAACCATGCACCGGGCCATCACAAAAAAACAGATTCGCTGAATTATTATCATGATAATTACTATTATTTTTTAAAAAAAACGCCTTCTGAATTGCACATGAAAGTAGTTATCATTTCTATGTGAACTGTATCTGAATATTTTGCGGTATGTGTGAACTGTATCTGTTTATTTTGCAGTAGAACCTGGGCGGTTTTTAATTCAATTTCAATTTTAATTCAGTCCTTTTTATATATGTATCATATATTTGTAACAATGTGGCTTTTAAAAGGCAGTGCTTAATTATTATTATTTTTTAGTATTGTGTTTTTCAAATATTTTGTTGGAGCCGACCGTCCAGATTCCCACTGACAGTCGTGCCTCGGAAGTCGGACGGAATCCGTTCCGGAAGTCCGTTCGACTTCCAAAACACTGAGATCCAGCGGTTCTGGCGGTTCCCTCCCTGCGAGAAGCCAAGCTACAGGGAACCAGGCAGAGGGCCTTCTCGGTAGTGGTGCCCGCCCTGTGGAACGCCCTCCCATCAGAGGTCAAGGAGATAAACAACTACCTGTCATTTAGAAAATACCTGAAGGCAGCCCTGTTTAGGGAAGTTTTTAATTTGTGACTTTGTATTGTATTTTAATATTTGTTGGAGGCCACCCAGAGTGGCCGGGGAGACCCAGCCAGATGGGCGGGGTATAAATAAATAAATAAATTATTATTATTATTATTATTAAACATTCGGAAACCAAAACACGGATTCTGATTGGCTGCAGGAAGGTCCTGCATCCAATCGGAAGCCCCGTCGGACGTTCGGGTTCCAAAGAACGTTTGCAAACTTGAACACTCACATCTGGGTTTGCGGCATCCGGGAGCCAAAACGTACGAGTTACCAAGCTCTTCGGGATCCAAGGTACGGCTGTACTAATATATTTTATTATCGATTTGGCAAATCGCAGAGCTCTATCCTGTATTTGCTCAATTGTATTTGGGTTTTTTTTTTTTTAAATGTCCCCGCCACCCATTTCTTTATTGAAACAAATCGAACAATAAAACACAAATAACAGAAGTGCTAAAACCCAGCACCCTCTATCCAGGAGAGAATATAAGTTCAGTAATGTACTTAAGACCATCAAGAAAGCCAAATTTCATATTGGACTTCGGTGTGGGTGGGTGGAGTCCTTTGTTGTATATTAGATAAAACCATGGGTAGGGAAACTAAGGCCTGGGCCACCCTGGATCCGACCCAGTTGCCTTCTAAATGCGGCCCGCGGACAGTCCAGGAATCAGCGTGCTTTTAAATGAGTAGAATGTGTGCTTTTATTTAAAATGCACCTCTGGCTTATTTGTGGGGCCTGCCTGGTGTTTTTACATGAGCAGAATGTGTGCTTTTATTTAAAATGCATCTCTGGGTTATTTGTGGGGCCTGCCTGGTGTTTTTACATGAGTAGAATGTGTGCTTTTATTTAAAATGCATCTCTGGGTTATTTGTGGGGCCTGCCTGGTGTTTTTACATGAGTAGAATGTGTGCTTTTATTTAAAATGCATCTCTGGGTTATTTGTGGGGCCTGCCTGGTGTTTTTACATGAGTAGAATGTGTGCTTTTATTTAAAATGCATCTCTGGGTTATTTGTGGGGCCTGCCTGGTGTTTTTACATGAGTAGAATGTGTGCTTTTATTTAAAATGCATCTCTGGGTTATTTGTGGGGCCTGCCTGGTGTTTTTACATGAGTAGAATGTGTGCTTTTATTTAAAATGCATCTCTGGGTTATTTGTGGGGCCTGCCTGGTGTTTTTACATGAGTAGAATGTGTGCTTTTATTTAAAATGCATCTCTGGGTTATTTGTGGGGCATAGGAATTCGTTCTTTTTTTTTTTTCAAAATATAGTCCGGCCCCCCACAAGGTCTGAGGGACAGTGGACCGGCCCCCTGCTGAAAAGGTTTTCTGACCCCTGTCTAAAACCCACCAAACAGGGAAAAAAATTTCACAGCCCTTCGGAAACATGTTATTAAACACCACGGATGGGCACCTTTGCGACGTATTTTCGTGAACCAATTTCCCTCCTGTTTCTTTTTGTTCCTGCAACAGACAGGTTGCGGAATCCGATTATTATTATTTTTTAGATATCTGTCTCTTTATTGTTTAAAATCATACAAATCATACAAATAAACACACACATCCCATATATTCGCATCTTCACACATAACTACTTACATACTTTTACATCAAACAGAAATGCTTACATACATAACAACTATCCACACTTGTACTAACACCTTCTTTGAACGTTAAGTCATTATAATATCACGAAATGCAGAGAGGATAATTGGAGGTTTGAGAAGGTTTTTTTCTTTTAAAGGTGTGGGGTGTGGATATTTTGGTGTTGGGGTGAGAAGTCACGTAACGATTCAGGTAGCATTTGCGGGCTGCCAGAAACAGTGACAGCGATCCATCCTGGCGTGATTTCCGTTCCCGGACTTGAACGGGGACGGTGGCCATTTTCCCGCCTCCGTCTCGGTTCCTGGCGGAATCCCCCGGCGTCCCTCGACGCGGCGGACGTATCGGACGTTCTCCCCCATAGAAAATGCCCCACGTGTGGCCGTGCTGCTCTCAGCCAGCTGCGGATTCATCCCCTCCTGAAACTTGGGGCCTCGAGTGCAGCCTCAGAATAATCTCTAGGATTTTCTTCGGACGGAGGTTGTTGTTTTTTCGAGGGGGGGGGCACACCGTTATAATCCTCCAGTAATGAATTCCCTGTGACCCGGAGAGGTGAAGACTCGCTGGAAACGCCAGCAGGATTTCCGTAAAAAAATATTAAAAAATAAAATAAAAATCCCTGCAAGCCTAGCTCCCTGGGACAGGATGGGGAGAGGGATGAAGGGGGTCAGTAAAGGAAGGGGGGGGTCTTTCTCTGGCTAACTGTAAGTCTCTTTTTGAGTCAAAGGAGCCCAGAGCTGAGGCCCCATCACCACACCATGCATTTAAAACGGAGTCATAGCACTTTGAAACAGCATCGGGAAGACAAGCCCTCCACCATTTCCCTGATGAAAACAGGGACGTCTGATTCCTTCATAATAATTTAACTATTTATACTGGGTTTCCCCAGCCACTCTGATGGCTTCCTACATATATAAAATGATAATAAAACATTTTAAAACTTCCCTACACAGGCCTAAGTTCAGATGGCTCGGGGGTTGGATAACTCCATCCCCTCCAACATTTCTCCCATGAAAATAGGGACGTCCAATTCCATCCCCTCCAACATTTCTCCCCTGAAAATAGGGCCATCCTATTCCATCCCCTCCAACATTTCTCCGATGAAAATAGGGACGTCTTATTCCATCCCCTCCAACATTTCTCCCATGAAAATAGGGACGTCCAATTCCATCCCCTCCAACATTTCTCCCATGAAAATAGGGATGTCCACTTCCATCCCCTCCAACATTTCTCCCATGAAAATAGAGACGTCTTATTCCATCCCCTCCAACATTTCTCCCATGAAAATAGGGATGTCCACTTCCATCCCCTCCAACATTTCTCCCATGAAAATAGAGACGTCTTATTCCATCCCCTCCAACATTTCTCCCATGAAAATAGGGATGTCCACTTCCATCCCCTCCAACATTTCTCCCATGAAAATAGAGACGTCCAATTCCATCACCTCCAACATTTCTCCCATGAAAATAGGGACGTCCTATTCCATCCCCTCCAACATTTCTCCCATGAAAATAGGGACGTCCAATTCCATCCCCTCCAACATTTCTCCCATGAAAATAGGGATGTCCACTTCCATCCCCTCCAACATTTCTCCCATGAAAATAGGGACGTCCAATTCCATCCCCTCCAACATTTCTCCCATGAAAATAGAGACGTCCAATTCCATCACCTCCAACATTTCTCCCATGAAAATAGGGACGTCCTATTCCATCCCCTCCAACATTTCTCCCATGAAAATAGGGACGTCCTAATTCCATCCCCTCCAACATTTCTCCCATGAAAATAGGGACGTCCAATTCCATCCCCTCCAACATTTCTCCCATGAAAATAGGGATGTCCACTTCCATCCCCTCCAACATTTCTCCCATGAAAATAGAGACGTCTTATTCCATCCCCTCCAACATTTCTCCCATGAAAATAGGGACGTCCTATTCCATCCCCTCCAACATTTCTCCCATGAAAATAGGGACGTCCTATTCCATCCCCTCCAACATTTCTCCCATGAAAATAGAGACGTCCAATTCCATCACCTCCAACATTTCTCTGATGAAAATGTTGTTGTTGTTTAGTCATTTAGTCGTGTCCGACTCTTCGTGACCCCATGGACCAGAGCACGCCAGGCACTCCTGTCTTCCACTGCCTCCCGCAGTTTGGCCAAACTCATGCCAGTCGCTTCGAGAACACTGTCCAACCATCTCGTCCTCTGTCGTCCCCTTCTCCTTGTGCCCTCCATCTTTCCCAACATCAGGGTCTTTTCCAGGGAGTCTTCTCTTCTCATGAGGTGGCCAAAGTCTTGGAGCCTCAACTTCAGGATCTGCTGATGAAAATAGGGAAATCCTATTCTCCATCGGGGAAGCTTCTCCTGCATTTCATCTCCCCAATGTCTATACACATTGACACCGGTCCCGTTGAGCCAATTACAAGCTCTCTGGCTCACCTGCCTGGCAGGATTGTTGTAAACGTGCAATGGAGGGGATCGTATCCAACACCTCCGACACATAAAGGGAAGGAAATAAAATTGTAGCTGCAAGCTGCCTTGAGTCCCTGCCAGGAAAAAAGCCGGGATGTAGTAGTAGATATAATAATAATAATAATAATAATAATAATAATAATAATAATAAATAATAATGGAAACTGGGATTCGAACCACCGACCTTTCAATCATCGGCAAGCCCAAGCGGCACTGTGGTTATATTCAACACAAAAAAGTGGCAATTTGTTGCTGACAAAGGACAGCTGGACATAAAAAGGTTAATTCTGCGTCCAGGGCGGCTGTCTACCAGCTCCATCTGGTACGCAGGCTGAGACCCTCCCTGCCCGCAGACTGTCTCACCAGAGTGGTGCATGCTCTGGTTATCTCCCGCTTGGACTACTGCAATGCGCTCTATGTGGGGCTACCTTTGAAGGTGACCCGGAAACTGCAATTAATCCAGAATGCGGCAGCTAGACTGGTGACTGGGAGTGGCCGCCGGGACCACATAACACCGGTCCTGAGAGATCTACATTGGCTCCCAGTACGTTTCCGAGCACAATTCAAAGTGTTGGTGCTGACCTTTAAAGCCCTAAACGGCCTCGGTCCTGTATACCTGAAGGAGCGTCTCCACCCCCATCATTCAGCCCGGACACTGAGATCCAGCTCCGAGGGCCTTCTGGCGGTTCCCTCACTGCGAGAAGCAAAGCTACAGGGAACCAGGCAGAGGGCCTTCTCGGTAGTGGCGCCCGCCCTGTGGAACGCCCTCCCATCACAGGTCAAGGAGATAAACAACTACCTGACATTCAGAAAATACCTGAAGGCAGCCCTTTTTAGGGAAGTTTTTAATGTGTGATATTTTTGTATCTGATTTTTGTTGGAAGCCGCCCAGAGTGGCTGGGGAAATCCAGCCAGATGGGCGGGGTACAAATAATAAATATTATTATTAAAGGGCCCCATTACCTTCAGTAGCTTAGGGCCTCATCAAACCTAAATTCTGTGCATAGCCTGTCCAACCTGAGGCAATACCAGGTGTAAATGAGGCAATGCGTTTGAACCGCTTCTGAGCCTCCTTAAAATCTCATTTCCAGCCCTCAATTTCTTTCACCTGGGCTGCATGTATTTAGTCGAGGGCTTGGGTTGCCCTCTAGCGAGCAAATGGAGAACCTTTACCCTGTGAAGGACCTGCTACAAAAAATTTATTTGACAGCTGCACGAATTACGATAGCTAGGAAGTGGAAGGTGCAAGCAGAATATAAAACGGAAGAACGGTGTGAAGAGGTGTGGGATAGATAGAAATTAACATTTGCCGTTAAGGTAAGGCGGGGAATACGCAGGAGAAATGATTTGGAGGAGATGTGGAGGGTGTTTGTAGAATTTCTATTTTTAAAACGGAAAGGGGTCAAACCGTGGCTAGAGGTGCTGAAATTTTGGGAGGTTGGATAGCTTCAATGGAATGGTCTTGGTGGCGCACATGTTTATTTTTACAGTGGTACTTTGGTTCTCAAACGCATTGGTTCTCAAAACTCCGAAAACCCAGAAGTTAGCGT
This sequence comes from Lacerta viridis, assembly GCA_900245905.1. Lineage (NCBI taxonomy): Eukaryota > Metazoa > Chordata > Lepidosauria > Squamata > Lacertidae > Lacerta > Lacerta viridis. Next base: position 64,185 of record OFHU01003492.1, on the reverse strand, counting down.
CCCGGTTTTCGAATATTTTCTCGGTAGCCAAACGTCCGATGCGGCTGCCGGCTATTGTTTCCGGGGCGCCTGCGCCAATCCGAAGCTGCGATTAGTTTTCGAACATTTCAGAAGCCAAACGGACTTCCAGAACAGATTAAGTTTGGCACGTTTGCTTTTGCTATTTATTTTGCTTTTTCGAGGATTTTTCGGTTAATTTGTTTTTGTGACTGTGTGGAACCCGGTTCAGCTACTGATCGACTGATTGTGTGACTGCGGAAATCGATAAAAAGGCCCCCAATCCAAACAATGACTATCACCTGTGCAGGTAAGAAATTTTTAAAATTTTAATCGTTATCTACAATACTGTGTTATTTATTTTATAGTACAAAACATTGATCGTTGCTTTCATTTTATGGATCAATGGTGTTGTTAGGTAGTAAAATTCATATTAAATTGCTGTTTTAGGGCTTGTTTTTAAAATTCTGGAACGGATTAATCCACAGTTTTTAAAAGTCTGGAACGGATTAATGCGCAGTCCACCCAAGATGGCGGGTGCGAGCGGACGGCACCCCTTCTGACCAGGCGGTGACGGTGCGGCAAGTTTTAAATTTTAAGGCTGCAGTGCCCGGCAGGGTCTGCTGGCTGAGTTTTGATGTCCAAAAAAGGGGTTTTTTTTACCTTGCGTAGGTGTGACATTTGTATGCCCCATGTAGCTAGGAACACTCCCATAGTGGCTTGTGGCGTTGTGTCCAAATTTCATCTCTGTCGCTCAAGCGGTTTCGGTGGAAAGTGGAAACCAACGGACATGGAAGGTTAACATTTTTATAAATATAGATGTATGTGTTTGCTTTGTTAATTTATGAACATTAAATTTACATTTGAGACCTTAGAATCCTTATAAGGTTATGCAATTCGGTATTTGAACTGTTGGTATTAATCATTGTATTATAAATTGGTATTGTTATAAAAGAGGCTACGCTTGGATTGTGATTGAAAAATGAATAAAAATGATAATCAAATAAGAGAGAATAGGGTATCTCTATTTTGACTGGAGAAATGTTGTAGAAGATGCTCAAACAAGACAAAACCTCGCATCCGCTTAAATCAGAGGTCAGCAACCTTTTTCAGCCGTGGGCCAGTCCACCGCCTCTCAGACCATGCGGTATGCCGGATTATATTTTGAGAGGGGAAATAATGAACAAATTCCTATGTCCCACAAATAACCCAGAGATGCATTTTAAATAAAAGCACACATTCTACTCATGTAAAAACACCAGGCAGGCCCCACAAATAACCCAGAGATGCATTTTTAAATAAAAGCACACATTCTACTCATGTAAAAACACCAGGCAGGCCCCACAAATAACCCAGAGATGCATTTTAAATAAAAGCACACATTCTACTCATGTAAAAACACCAGGCAGGCCCCACAAATAACCCAGAGATGCATTTTAAATAAAAGGACACATTCTACTCATGTAAAAACACCAGGCAGGCCCCACAAATAACCCAGAGATGCATTTTAAATAAAAGCACACATTCTACTCATGTAAAAACACCAGGCAGGCCCCACAAATAACCAGAGATGCATTTTAAATAAAAGGACACATTCTGCTCATGTAAAAACACCAGGCAGGCCCCACAAATAACCCAGAGATGCATTTTAAATAAAAGGACACATTCTACTCATGTAAAAACACCAGGCAGGCCCCACAAATAACCCAGAGATGCATTTTAAATAAAAGCACACATTCTACTCATGTAAAAACACCAGGCAGGCCCCACAAATAACCCAGAGATGCATTTTAAATAAAAGGACACATTCTACTCATGTAAAAACACTGATTCCCGGACCGTTTGGGCCGGATTGAGAAGGCGATTGGGCTGCATCCGGCCCCCGGGCCTTAGGTTGCCTACCCCTGTCTTAAATCATCCTTGAATGAAAATAAAACACAGCCGGGACACTGCAGCTTCCGTTATCAGTCTCAATTCAGTCGGCAGCAGACACAACCGCCAGCTGTTTCCCCGGGATAAGTTTGCTCACCAGCGATTTCGCCTCTCCCGCAGCCAAGACAATGGTGTTCCTGGAAGCCATCCAATAATAATCTCTCCTTATTTATTCATGAGCGTTATTTATTTAACAGATCCCGTATCTCCGCCCTTTCGCTCCGAGAATCACCTAAGAACCCTTTTGTAAACTGCCTCTCGGCTCGAAAGCAAACTCTGGTGGGAAGAGCGTCTGGACTGGTAAACAGAGCCCTATAAACTTTTATTGTTTGAAAAGAGATTTAATGGGTATGTCCTGGCTTCAGATCAAGGCTACGCCAGACAGGTCAGGAGAACCTTAACCCCTGCTAATACAACTTATTACGGCAATAAACAATTGCATACTGTTAACCTATCCACATACTTAATTATATGTATGATTTCACATCATGGGTGAATTAAAGTTTTCCTAAAAATTATAATTATTATTATTACATTTCTATATTGCTGTTCATTTCATTTCTTTTTAATTTGTATACCGTCTTTCTATCTTAAGATACTCAAGGCGGTTTACAATCTGAAGAAACAAAAAAAAAAGTACCGTATTTTTCGCTCCATAAGACACACTTTTTTCCTCCTAAAATGTAAGGGGAAATATCTGTGCGTCTTATGGAGCGAATGGTGGTCCCTGGAGCTGAATTGCCCAGGGGCCAAAAGAGGATCAGTGCTTTTTATTTTACAAAGAGAAAAGGGGGTGTTGAAAGGACCCCGCTCAGCAGCTGATCAGCAAGAGATCGGGAGAGAGATAAGAGTCCCGGCTCCCTTTCAGCCCCGCCCTCCATTGTTGAATGTGCTGCAGAGGGAGGTTGTTTGTTTCCCCAGCGACATGTGACTGGCTGATTAGATTATCTGTCTGGAAACTGTAGAAAAGGCTCCCTTTCCTTTAGAAGCTGCAGAAATGTGAGTTGAACCCCATAAAAACGGGGCTTTTCCTCTTTGCTTTTCCCCCTTTGCAAAAGGAGCTTTGCTTTTCCCCCTTTGCAAAAAAAGCTGCAAAACTTTAGCTGATCCTCAAAAAAACAGGGCTTTTCCCTTTGCAAAAAAGCTGCAAAACTTTTAGCTGATCCTCAAAAAAACAGGGCTTTTCCCTTTGCAAAAAAGCTGCAAAACTTTTAGCTGATCCTCAAAAAAACAGGGCTTTTCCCTTTGCAAAAAAGCTGCAAAACTTTTAGCTGATCCTCAAAAAAACAGGGCTTTTAGAGGAGGAAAACCAGAAAAATATTTTTTTTCTTGTTTCCTCCTCTTAAAATGAGGTGTGCCCTTTGGAGTGAAAAATACGGTACATCTTACAACAATCTAATGCAATACAAAAATGTGATAATAAAACAAAACTTTAAAATAAGCAACCTACATCAAAAAGTAACATTCAACAATTATTAGAGTAGTATAAAATAACAATGCCAACATATAAAAGTTAAACGGAAATCCACTCAACAGTTACAATAAATAATTTCTAAACTATAATCAAAGAAACAACGACAATACAAATTAAGAAGCAGAGACGAGGGTTCCATCCCCTCCAACATTTCCCTGATGAAAATAGGGATGTCCTAATCCATGGGTAGGCAAACTAAAGCCCGGGGGCCGGATCCAGACCACTCGCCTTCTCAATCCGGCCTGCGGATGGTCCAGGAATCAGCATGTTTTTAAATGAGTGGAATGTGTGCTTTTATTTAAAATGCGTCTCTGGGTTATTTGTGGGGCATAGGAATTCGTTCATATTTTTTCCCCAAAATATGGTCCGGCCCCCCACAAGGTCTGAGGGACAGCAGACCGGCCCCCTGCTGAAGAAGTCTACTGATCCCTGTGACCCATTCCATCCCCTCCGACATTTCCGCCATGAAAATAGGGGCGTCCTAAGGAAAAGCGGGACATTCCGGGATCAAATCAGAAACTGGGGCGGCTTCTGTAAATCTGGGGCTGTCCCTGGGAAAGAGGGACACTTGGAAGTCCTGATGTTCCTCCCAGCAGCTCAAGGAGGCAACACGGTTCTGCCCTTCCCGGGTTCCTTTCTCGCAACAACCCTGCGAGGCAGGTCAGACCGAAAGACGGCGGCTGGCCATCCGCCGTGGACGCTCAAGTTGCGATTCCTGCGTCGCCGGGGGGTGGGACTGGATGGCGATTGGGGTTCCCTCCCGGCTCTACGATTCTCTTATTCTGCGGTCCAACCCGGAGGCGTGCTGTGATTTCTCGGGAGCAGAAGGAGCCCTTCCTCACCCCTCCGCGGTTAATTACTGCCCTTGCCCCACAGAGAAGATCTTTTTCTCTGGGTAAAAGGTGTCTGGTTATCATCTTTGTTCCTGCCAGCCAGCCTCCCCCCTCCCGTGGCTTCAGACATTGATCTGCTAACTCTCTGGCACTTGTCTCCTGACAGCCATCAGCTAATAAACTTTGGTCCGCAGAGTCCAAGGCCGGCCAACACTTCACTTTGGTTAATTTCTCCGAACGGGTCCTGGGTGGAGAGCTCTCGCCTCGGCTGCAGCCAGACCAGGTAAGGGGGGAACTGCCCCGATATGCCCAGCTGCGCCCACCTCGCTTTACTTCCTGCCCTGCACCTTGAGAAAGAGGGTGCGGCAGGCAGAAGTCCTACCGGTGCTGTTTTGTAAAAACCGCAGTCGTGGGAGCCTGGCCTGTTGGGTGCCTGCCGCGAATAGGGTTGTAAAAGCCGAGGAGCCTTAGAGGGCGCTTACTTGAGGGGGTTGGGCTGGATGACCTTTGGAACCCTTTCCAACTCTACAATTCTATGAAATATTGGAGCGAGCTTTCTGTTACAGTGTGCATTTGACTTGGGAGTTTCCTTCGCAGCAAAGTCTTCCAGAGCTCGTGGGAAGGGATCTGCATTCCCTTTTAGACAATTGCGGCAGAGAGTCTGTTTTTTTTAAGGACGCAGATTAGCTTCGACACTCGCCTCCCCTGCTGTCTTTTGATTTGCAGGGTTGAACCGCAGCAGCAAAATGTTTCATTTGGCATCTTTGATGCACTAAATGCTTTCTGATCGTGGAGCCGACATGGATTCTGCTTGCTTGTTTTGATGTGTGATCCACGGAATGATTCGATAAAATCTCGTCCTGTTTGGAAAGGAAGGTGGTTGCGGGGGGATACTGAGGGTAGGGGGTAGGGGGAGGAATAATGGGTGAGTGAATGGAGAGATTTGGACAATATAATTGGTGTTCTTTGTACCCTCCCCGCCGTCTGCAGTTTGGGGTCATTCTTTTTATCCGGTGTGTTGTTGATTGTGTCGCCGCCGTGCGAATGAATGGCGCAACGGTCATGTAAAGGATTGCATTGGTAAATTTGGCACACGGCAAACGGCAACCCGAAATAATGTTGCTTTTTGCAGAACCATAACTGCAGCAGAACGGAAACGCTGCTGTACGCAGCAGATTCCGAGAGGGATGGGTGGAAATGGGCCTTTTCACATCCCTAGTAGCGACCAGCGTTCGAAATTCCCCAGGTACCAGGCGTGTTTTGCAACTGGCGGCGGAGATTTCTGTGTGCCATGATGGCGACCACAGTTAAAAAAAAAACCTCTGCCTTGGTCCACAGTTAATTTCCATTTCCAATGTGTGTGCTTCTCCTTCTTGGATTCTGGGACAAGTGAATTGTTCTAAGAGCAAGCTGCACTCAAGCAATGCAGCTGAGAACACAGAACCGTAGAAGGGACCCCGAGGGGGAATAGACGTTCCGTTGTAGCGACCAAGACCTAGATTTAAGACCTAGATTTAAGTGGTGGCGCTGCGGTCTAAACCACTGAGCCTCTTGGGCTTGCCGATCGGAAGGTCGGCGGTTTGAATCCCCGCGATGGAGCGAGCTCCCGTTGCTCTGTCCCGGCTTCTGCCCACCTAGCAGTTCGAAAGCACGCCAGCGCAAGTAGATAAATAGGCACCGCTGCGGCGGGAAGGTAAACGGCGTTTCCATGCGCTCTGGTTTCCGTCACGGTGTCCCGTTGCGCCAGAACAGGTTCAGTCCTGCTGGCCGTATGACCCGGAAAGCTGTCTGCGGACAAACGCCGGCTCCCTCAGCCTGAAAGCGAGAAGAGTGCCGCAACCCCATAGTCGCCTTTGGCTGGACTTAACCATCCAGGGGTCCTTTACCTTTTTTACCTTTTTATATACCTGAGTTTCTGACCTGGCAGCAACCCTATTTGAGGACTGCTTAAAAGTCGTGCGAGTCTCATGATCCTAAACAAAACTCAAGGTGTCACATTTGGAGTGGGAACCAGGAAGAGTTCCGGGTGTCCCCTCCCCCCACCTCCCCACTTAGGCAAATTTTAAAAAATTGAACCCTATCCTTTTTCACGCCAAAAGGAAGGCTTGGACGTTTCGCAATGAGTGTGGCTGGAGAGCTGGAAAGTATTCCAAGATTCCCAACCTTTTCGACTGCTTCCTGGGAGCAGCCCCTGTTTCTCTGCTGCCTCTCCGGGATAGAACAACGGCCTTATTATGTCACCCGTCTTGGGGCGTTTGGGGCGATGGTGCGGGTGAAGTTTTGAAATGCACGCAAGCACAGATGCTCTCGTCTGCCTCCCCTGGTTTTCTAGATGTGAGATATCTGAGGGGCAAGAGGGAGACACCTTATGCGGACCATAGGTTTCTCCGGCGCAGAGTTGTTTTTTTGGAGTCATTTTTTTTGTTTATTAAACTTTAAAATATTTGCATATGGTATATATTCCATACAGGGACGCGGGTGGCGCTGTGGTCTAAACCGCTGAGCCTAGGGTTTGCCAATTGGAAGGTCGGCGGTTCGAATCCCCGCAATGACGGGGCGAGCTCCCGTTGCTCGGTTCCTGCTCCTGCCAACCCAGCAGTTCGAAAGCACGTTAAGGTGCAAGTAGATAAATAGGTACTGCTCCGGTGGGAAGGTAAACAGTGTTTCCGTGTGCTGCTCTGGTTCGCCAGAAGCGGCTTCATCTGATTACAATATTTTTTTCCAGCTATTCCAAAAAGGGCTCCTATTCTTCCATGTGTTGTTCTTACTTTTTAGTTCTGCCAGTTCTGCATAGTCCATTTGCTTGAAAACCCATTATTCTACTGTTGGTGTACAGCGGATGCTCGGGTTGCAAACGTGATACGTGTGGGAGGCACATTTGCAACCCGCAGCGTTCACAACCTGCAGCGCTGCGTCTGCGCACGCGCAGGTCGCGATTAGGTGCTTCTGTGCATGCGCAAAGTGCGCCAAAACCCAGAGGTAACCCGTTCCGGTACCTCCGGGCTCGGCGCGGTGCACAACCCGAAATTGCACAACCTGAAGCAGCCATAACTGGAGGTATGACTGTATATTGTCTTCTTTCCTGTTCTGCGCATATAAGATTCTGGCTGCTTGGGGGGGGGGCATGTGTGAATAAATGAATCATTTTGGGGGGGGGGTGTCTGTCCAGAGCAGTGTTGAATGCCCTAACTGGCAACAGCTCTCCAGGCACTGGTGTAGCAAGGTCAGGTCTGGTGTGGAAAATTTATTGTCGTCGTCCCCCACATTGAAATTATTAAAAGAAGGAAAAATAAGATATTTACAGGGGGGGGTTGTCTCCGCCAGTCCTACCCACAGATGCTGGGGACTGAACCCGGAACATGCAACGCTTGTGCTCTACCACCAAGCTAAAAACAAACCAAGACTCTAGTCCTCATTGTTCTGGATTGACCAGTCTGACTCTCCAGGGACTCAAGCAGAGAAACGGCTTTCCCCGGCAGCTCCTGCCCGCTCCTCTTAAGCAGAAATGGAAATGGATTGAACTTGGAACTCTCCCTGTGAAAAACACGTGCTTTGCTCTGCTCAGATCGCGGTGACTTTATAACCAGATCAGCGCTGAGATTAAATGCCCCATCGAACAGTAAACTAAACTGGTAGCTGTTGCTTTTTTTCCCAAAGGGTAACGGTTACAACCCAGAATGACGCAGAAACCCACTTAGGAGGTTCTCATATACCCTCCGACATTTCTCCAATGAAGCTAGGGACATCTTATTCCATCATCAGTATATCTGAAGAAGTGTGCATGCACACAAAAGCTCATACCAAGAACAAACTAAGTTGGTCTCCAAGGTGCTACTGGAAGGAATTTTTTATTTTGTTTTGACTATGGCAGACCAACACAGCTACCTACCTGTAACGTATTCCATCATCGTAATAGTAATAATAATATATATATTTTTTTTATACCCCGTCCATCTGACTGGTTTGGGTTGCCCCAGCCACTCTGGGCAGCTTTGAACATATGTTGTTGTTCAGTTGTTTAGTCGTGTCCGACTCTTCATGACCCCATGGACCAGAGCACGCCAGGCACTCCTGTCTTCCACTGCCTCCTGCAGTTTGGTCAGACTCATGTTAGGTAGCTTCGAGAACACTGTCCAACCATCTCGTCCTCTGTCGTCCCCTTCTCCTTGTGCCCTCCATCTTTCCCAACATCAGGGTCTTTTCCAGGGAGTCTTCTCTTCTCATGAGGTGGCCAAAGTACTGGAGCCTCAACTTCAGGATCTGTCCTTCTAGTGAGCACTCAGGGCTGATTTCCTTGAGAATGGATAGGTTTGATCTTCTTGCAGTCCATGGGACTCTCAAGAGTCTCCTCCAGCACCAGAATTCAAAAGCATCAATTCTTCGGCGATCAGCCTTCTTTATGGTCCAGCTCTCACTTCCGTACATTACTACTGGGAAAACCATAGCTTTAACTATACGGACCTTTGTCGGCAAGGTGATGTCTCTGCTTTTTAAGATGCTGTCTAGGTTTGTCATTGCTTTTCTCCCAAGAAGCAAGCGTCTTCTAATTTTGTGACTGCTGTCACCATCTGCAGTGATCATGGAAGTAGTAGTAGTAGTAGTAATAAATAATAATAATAATAATAATAAATTACTACTGGGAAAACCATAGCTTTAACTATAGGGACCTTTGTCGGCAAGGCGATGTCTCTGCTTTTTAAAATGCTGTCTAGATTTGTCATTGCTTTCCTTCCAAGAAGCAGGCGTCTTCTAATTTCGTGACCATGGAGCCCAAGAAAGTGAAATCTTTGCAATAGGATGTCCCTATTTCCCTCGGACAAATGTCAGGTGCGGGGCCACCCTGCCCTCTGGGCCTTTAGCTAGAAGGGAACATGGCCCTCATTCTGCTAAAAGGTTCCTCACCCTTGCTTTAAGGACACTTGGGGGGGTGGCTTTACATCACAACTGTCTGCATGGCCAACGACCCGCCCGCTGGACTCGGGCAGGCAGCGGGGCTGCGGCAAGGCCGCGGCTGTTTGTTCGAGGTTGCTGGGGTTGTTGTTGTTTATTTTGCATTTCGCTGGGATGAGCACGAGGTGCCGCTGTGAGCTTGTGTGCAGCCGCAACGTCAGAGCCACCCAGGGGTGCCAGCAGTGAGCCGGCCGTGCCAAGTTGGCACGGGGAGGGTTTGTACAGTATGCTCTTCCAGAATTGGATTACAAAGGAGCTTGTCGGCTAAGTGATCGGCACAGCTGTGCAAAGAGTATTAGTTACTGTAAAGGCTTTTTCTCTCCGGCCTAAGAGAATACGGAGAGGGAGCCTTCGCTAGGTGGAAACACAAAAGCAGGATCGCTAGACAGCCTCTTGTCTCTCACGGGACAGGGATCCTGCCAGGGAGAAGAGGAGGAATGAATGCCTTTTGGCCTCTGCTGTTTATTTAAAACTTTGCTCCGGTCAAGACGGCCAACTCAAGGCTGATCGTGCAGGACAGTCCCAGGGAGGGGGAGCTGGCAGACCGAGGGTGGGGAAAGGAAGAGGGAGGGAAGAGCAGGATTTGACCTGGGCTCGGACTTTGGCAAAGGCCAGTCCTCTGCTGCCAAGCCTCAGTTATCCCCCTGTAAAATGGGAGTACACCCGGAGCACGATCTGAAAATGATTCACGGGTGGTATTGAACTCCGAGTAGACTTGCTAAGAACAGGGGTCAGCAAACGTTTTCAGCAGGGGACCGGTACACTGTCCCTTAGACCTTGGGGGGGCCCGGACTATATTTTTGGGGGGGGGGAATGAACGAATTCCTATGCCCCACATATAACCCAGAGATTTTAAATAAAAGGACACATTCTACTCATGTAAAAACACCAGGCAGGCCCCACAAATAACCCAGAGATGCATTTTAAATAAAAGGACACATTCTACTCATGTAAAAACACCAGGCAGGCCCCACAAATAACCCAGAGATGCATTTTAAATAAAAGGACACATTCTACTCATGTAAAAACACCAGGCAGGCCCCACAAATAACCCAGAGATGCATTTTAAATAAAAGGACACATTCTACTCATGTAAAAACACCAGGCAGGCCCCACAAATAACCCAGAGATGCATTTTAAATAAAAGGACACATTCTACTCATGTAAAAACACCAGGCAGGCCCCACAAATAACCCAGAGATGCATTTTAAATAAAAGGACACATTCTACTCATGTAAAAACACCAGGCAGGCCCCACAAATAACCCAGAGATGCATTTTAAATAAAAGCACACATTCTACTCATGTAAAAACACCAGGCAGGCCCCACAAATAACCCAGAGATGCATTTTAAATAAAAGGACACATTCTACTCATGTAAAAACACCAGGCAGGCCCCACAAATAACCCAGAGATGCATTTTAAATAAAAGGACACATTCTACTCATGTAAAAACACCAGGCAGGCCCCACAAATAACCCAGAGATGCATTTTAAATAAAAGGACACATTCTACTCATGTAAAAACACCAGGCAGGCCCCACAAATAACCCAGAGGTGCATTTTAAATAAAAGGACACATTCTACTCATGTAAAAACAGACTGATTCCCGGACCATCCGCGGGCTGGATTTAGAAGGCGATTTGGCCGGATCCGGCCCCCAGGCCTTAGTTTGCCTACCCATATGCTAAGATGTATAAGACTGCAACGCTGAGGGTAGGTTCTATCATATGCTGTGGACTTGTGAAAGGGTAAAAGAGTAATGGGCAACAATTTATAATAAATTGAAAAAAAATGTTTAAAAACACTTTTCCAAAAAAACAAAAAACAAAAACAGAGTCCTTTTTGTTGGGGATAATTCAGAAAGACATTCGCAGGTGTCCAAAAAAGATAATTTTTGAATGCCACTACTGCGGCTCGTGTTCCGTTAGCCCAAAAATGGAAAAGGCAACTTAAGTTGAAAGAATATGCGCAGCTTGCAGACTTAAGTTATAGAATGAGAGAACAAGAAGAACGTACATTGAGAGAAGGCTGGAAAACGTTTATTGAATATATGGGGGGAAATGGTGTACACTCGAAAACACAGGCAGCGTCAAGATAAATCCAACCGTGTAAATAAGTTTGGGCGGCTGTAATAATGGAATGCTGAATCGTTTACTTTTATGTAAAATATGCAGGGATTTGTGGTATGCAAAACGAACCACGGAAAGAGAAGGGAAGTCCATGGAGGGGCAGGTCCATTCTGTGTCCAGGGCAGCTGTCTCCCAGCTCCATCTGGTACGCAGGATGAGACCCTCCCTGCCCGCAGACTGTCTCGCCAGAGTGGTGCATGCTCTGGTTATCTCCCGCTTGGACTACTGCAATGCGCTCTACGTGGGGCTCCTTTGAAGGTGACCCAGAAACTACAACTAATCCAGAATGCGGCAGCTAGACTGGGGACTGGGAGCGGCCGCCGAGACCATATAACACCAGTCCTGAAAGACCTCCATTGGCTCCCAGGATGTTTCCAAGCACAATTCAAAGTGTTGGTGCTGAGCTTTAAAGTCCTAAATGGCCATGGACCTGTATCCCTGAAGGAGCGTCTCCACCCCCATCGTCCAGCCCGGACACTGAGGTCCAGCTCCAAGGGCCTTCTGGCGGTTCCCTCCCTGCGAGAAGTGAGGTTACAGGGAACCAGGCAGAGGGCCTTCTCGGTGGTGGCGCCCCCCTGTGGAACGCCCTCCCATCAGATGTCAAGGAAATAAACAACTCTCTGACTTTTAGAAGACATCTGAAGGCAGCCCTGTTTAGGGAAGTTTTAAATGATTGACGTTTTATCACTTTATTATCATTATTATTAATAATATTTTCTTGGGAGCTGCCCAGAGTGGTTTGGGAAACCCAGCCAGATGGGTATAAATAAATTATTATTACTATTATTATTATTAACCAAATAACAATTAACCAAAATGGACCAAGGCCTGGAAACAATGCCTTATGAGGAACGGCTTAGGGAGCTGGGTATGTTTAGCCTGGAGAAGAGAAGGTTAAGGGGTGATATGATAGCCATGTTCAAATATATCAAAGGATGTCATAGAGGAGGGAGAAAGGTTGTTTTCTGCTGCTCCAGAGAAGCGGACACGGGGCAATGGATTCAAACTACAAGAAAGAAGATTCCACCTAAACATTAGGAAGAACTTCCTGACAGTAAGAGCTGTTCGGCAGTGGAATTTGCTGCCAAGGAGTGTGGTGGAGTCTCCTTCTTTGGAGGTCTTTAAGCAGAGGCTTGACAGCCATCTGTCAGGAATGCTTTGATGGTGTTTCCTGCTTGGCAGGGGGTTGGACTGGATGGCCCTTGGGGTCTCTTCCAACTCTAGGATTCTATGATTATTATTATTATTATTATTATTATTATTATTATTATTATTACTACTACTACTACTATTACTTGTGAGTGCCCTACAACCACCCAACTGGACACTGGAACTTGGTCAGAGATTCATGCTCGGTCTGCCAAGCAGCCATTAACCAGAGAACCCCCTATATCAGCAGTTCCCAAATCCGTTTCCCACATGGGACCGAATGAAAATTGCTTTGGGCGTTAGGGGACCACTTAGCGAATTCTCTCCTGCCTGGTACTGCACAGTGCTGAGTGCTATATGGTTTTTAATTGCATTTCAATTGCCTCTCCTTTCCTCCTTTCCGTCACCCTCTGATCTGTGAAGCTCACCTCACAGGTGGGCTGCGGAGATCTTAGAACAGCCTGCCGTTCCGTCGCAAGACGGAAAAGAAAGAGAAATTAATATAGAAAATAAGAAGCAACGATTTTTAAGCGGACAGGCAAGGGGGTGCATGAACCTCATTCGTTCTTTAAGGGAAGATGTCGCTCTTACAGGTGAAATTCGAAAAATTAGAATATCGTGGAAAGGTTCATTTCTTTCAGGTAATTCAACTTAAAAGGTGAAACTAATATATGAGATAGACTCATGACATGCAAAGCGAGATATGTCAAGCCTTTATTTGTTATAATTGTGATGATTATGGCGTACAGCTGATGAGAACCCCAAATTAACAATTTCAACTTTGGGGTTTTCATCAGCTGTGCGCCATAATCATCACAATTATAACAAGCAAAGGCTTGACATATCTCACTTTGCATGTCATGAGTCTATCTCATATATTAAACTCCAGTAGCTAATGAAAACAATTGCTTACATAAATGGACTTTTCCACGATATTCTAATTTTTCAAGTTTCACCTGTATGTAAATACACGAGCAGCAATCGATAAAACCACAGCTGACGGATAATGGGAGAGGAAACAAAAGTTTTTTTAAAAAAATCAAAAAGTTCCTAAATGAATAAGGAATGAGATGTGAATTAAAAATGAATATGGTGTGCCATGCAGCAATGGGGAGAAGGTTGGACCCATCAAGGAGAAACAGCAGGAAGTCAACTCTTTGCGGGGAAATGCATTAAATACAATGCAATTTGACATTGATTTGTTAAAAATGGCAAAACAAAAAAACAAACAGCTGGTGGACTCCAGGCTCTCAAATTCCAGCTCCTCCCTCTTCACGTCTTGCGTGCCATTGTCAATAGTAGTGGCGGGGTCTCCCCAAGCTCTGCACCCAGTGCGACCAAACTGGGTCCACTCTCTGAAATCCATCTCTCCACAAAGCAAGCCACGGTCCAGCTGTGCGATGCTCGTGGATCGCTGTGTTCCACAGGCCACAGTTTGGGACCCCCGACCGAGACAGAAGTGAAATGTGAAATAGAAAAAAAAAAATTAATTAAAATTAATTAAAAAGAAAGTAAGTTAGGAACACAGAAATCTGCCTTTTTTTGGGGGGGGTGGCAAAGTCTGGACCTGTCTACAGCAGTGTTGCCCACACTGACTGAGTCTCTCCCAGACCTACCTGGCAATTGTGGAGACAGGACCCGGGATTTTCTACCATTCGGTGATGGCCGTTTGCGTGCGTGTTTTAGATGCTGGACAGGAGAGTCTTAACGTGTCCACAAGCCGTAGATCTTGGCAACAGATTGCTGGGAAGGGTTTTAGAATTCCCTCCCGCGGCGCACCAGATTGTCTCTTTGGCCCCTGCCGAAGCCATCCCTCTTCCAACGAGCCTCTGCAAAAAAAATAAATCTTCATCCTATTTGACGTATTGATTCGATGCTGCTGTTGTCAAAACACCGGACCTTCCAGGGTCCAGTTTTGAGACTTGAGTATAAATCCCGGGGTTACTCAGCCACTTAAAAATATGTATATACTGTATTACAAAGGCCACCTGTGTTTTATCCATTGGGATTGTGCAAAAGGAACTCTGCAGATGCTCAGAGGCACTATGTGGCTATTATTATTATTCCAACAACGTTCAGGGCCCAAGAAGAAATCCTAGGCAACGGAGTCCACATAAAACCCCCCACCTGCTCTCTAGGTATCCAGTTACCGTCTCTCTGCCTGGTCGACCTCACAGGGTTGTTGTGAGGATGAAATGGGAGATCAACGGTTGAAGTGCGGCCTATAAATTTAACAGAAATTTTAAATTTTTTTAAAATGAACGCCACCTTGAACTCCTTTGGGGGAACCTGGGATGTGAATAATTTAAACTAAAAATTCTTAATTCCACACCTTCTGGCCTTAAGGTGTCAAGAAAAACCTGTTCAAATCTTTCTACCATTTCTACTTTTTATTTATTTAATTGATGGGAGGGCAGCTGTCCCCACCGGCTACTCCCATGCTTGAGCCTCTCTTAAAACGCCCCTTGCCAAAAAACCAGCCCTCTTTTTTATCCATTGGGGAGGGTGAAATGCACTCTGCAGGGGCTCAGAGGCCCTGCGTCATCCCCCACACCTTCCAGGGCCCAAAACTGAGTGCCCAGAATCCCAGGAAACGTCCCTTTAAAAATAAGAAAGCAACAGCAACGTGCACCATCATTTTCGCCATTAGGGCAGGGAGCGCTCTGCACGTGCTCAGAGGCAGGGCCAGCCAGGCGCCCTCCCCCTCGCGGGGAGAATCCGACGACATATTTATTTTTTATTTCATAACAAACAAGCAAACCAACCAACCAACAACAAGGCGAGCGTGCGTTTTTGCGCTTTGGGGCGGGCGGCGCTCTGCAAGCGCTCAGAGGCACGGCTACTCCGGCGCCCTCCCCCCTCGCAGGGGAGAATCCGACCATGTTTTCATTTTTTACTTCATAACAAACAAGCAAACCAACAACAGAAAGACGCGGGTGCGTTTTGGCCCTTGGGGCGGGCCAGCGCTCTGCACGCGCTCAGAAGCACGGCCAGCCAGGCGCCCTCCCCCACGCGGGGAGAATCCGACCACATTTTTATTTAATAACAAGCAAGCAAACCAAACAAACAAACAAACAAACAACAACAAGGCGCGCGCGTGTTTTTGCGCTTGGGGCTGGCCAGCGCTCTGCACGCGCTCAGAGGCACGGCCAGCCAGGCGCCCTCCCCCCTCGCGGGGAGAATCCGACCACATTTTTATTTAATAACAAGCAAGCAAACCAAACAAACAAACAACAACAAGGCGCGCGCGTGTTTTTGCGCTTGGGGCTGGCCAGCGCTCTGCACGCGCTCAGAGGCACGGCCAGCCAGGCGCCCTCCCCCCTCGCGGGGAGAATCCGACCACATTTTTATTTATTTTTATTTAATAACAAACAAGCAAACCAAACAAGCAACAACATCAACAAGGCGCGCGCGCGTTTTTGCGCTTGGGGCTGGCCAGCGCTCTGCAGGAGCTCAGAGGCACGGCTACTCCGGCGCCCTCCCCGTCGCTCTCGATGATCCACAGGCTCCGCTCCTCCCTCTCGGCCCCGGAGGAGGGGGTGGGGGGAGCGCAGGCGGGAGGGAGTGGAAGGAGGGAAGGAGAAGCGAGAGAGCGCCTCTGCCCGCCTCCTCGGGGCTCCTCCTTCCCGGGGCCGCCCCGTCTCCCTCCACCCTGACCCGGAGCTCCGGCGAACTCCGGAGCCGACGAAAGGCGCCTCGGAGAAGCGGCGGAGACGCGCGCGCGCCGGAGCAGCAGGTCTGGATGCGGGCAGGGAGGGGGCTGGCGGGGTGGGGGGGGAGAGAGGGAGGGTCCCCCCCTCCCCGGGGAAAAGGGGCAGTGCCCAGGCAGCGCTCTGGAAGCGACAGCGCCCCAGGGCTGGGCATCAGCCTCGTCGGGCGCTCCCTCCCCAAACGCCAGCTGGGCATCAGCGTTGGCACAGCCCACAATGCTGGATCGGAAGCAAGGATTCGTGCGGGGTTTTTTTTGGGGGGGGGGTTGCGCCGCCGCCGCCGCTCATCAATCCTCCGTGGGTACATTTGGGCAGCGGGAGAAGGGGGCACGGCGATGGGGGGCAGCCGCAGCAGACCCGGGCGGGGAAGGTTGCCAGAAGTGAGTCAGCACGAGGAGGAGGGTGGGTTTCTTGGGGGAGGGGGCATCGGAAGGGGGGAGCGCGCCTGGGGGCATGGGAGCCAACCTCCAGGGGCCAAAGTCCCTTGGCTCCCCCCAGTAAAATATTTGAGGGGGTGGGCTCAGCAAAGTTGATGGGCACTGCCATTCAAATGATTGGCATGCGCCATGTCTTGTGAGTATGCGGGGCACGGCTTACCTGGGCAACCCCCCCCCATATTTTATTCAAGTTGGCACCCCTGCCTGGAGGGGGGGGTGTCTCTTGGCTGGTGGGCAATGCCGGCTCAGTGCCAAAGCTGAACTAGGAAGAAGAAGGGGCCCTGGGTTTGGTAGAAATTGGGTACCAATTCGGCACCCAGAGGGCATCCAGACAGAGCGGGATACATACAAAGGGCACCAGTGGCGTCAGGTGTGCACTGGGCAGCTTTGAGGCAAGAGGGCGGGTGTTGGTAGCGAATGGGCCTTAGTGGGGGGGGGGCACAGTATAGGGCACACTCAGAGAGATAGAAAAGGCCCGGAATGGGCGCCAATTGAGATAGGGCACCGGACTGGGAAGGGGCACCTAGAGGCCATCAGGATTGCCCTCTGCTCTGGGACGAAACGGGTTGTCGTCTGTGGAAGTTGGCAGTGCCATAGCCGTGCGTGGGGAGGGAGGGAAGGAGGGAGGAAGAGGGGTGGGAAGGCCGGACTTTGCTGCTCCAAGAGACAAGGCCTTGTGAGTAGTTGGCAAGCAGTCGGTTCGACAGTGCCCAGTTGGCAGGGTATCTTTTAGGTGTGTGTGGGGGGGCCCTGAAGCACCGCTGCTCAGCCAGGGGGGCGAGGCCACTGGGCAAAGAGGAGCAGGCACCCCTAAGCGGTGGGGCAGGCTGTCGTCGCCACGTGGAAGTCGCCAGACAGTCAAGGCAGAAGGGATGAGAGATGGGCCCAGGATTTGGCCGGCTGTGCCCGGTTTTGGGGGGCAAGCTGCAGCAGGGCCGGGGCATGCCCAGCCGTGCCAAGGATACTGCTCTGGGAAAAGGGAGACGTGGGTGGTGTTTGTGGGGGCGGAGAGAGCCTCACCCCCACCCCACCCCAGTTGGCAGGGATGATTCGCCGGCAACAACCACAGTCGCCAACTTCCCCTTCCAGTGGTGCCTGGAAAAAGAACTGGCTAAACTGCAACCTCAGTAGGCTTCTGCCTGTGTAACCTGGGTTCTCTGCTCCCTGCCTCATCCCAGTTGGGGGTGGGGTGGGGGGGTTGCCAACTCTTTCTTTGGTGCCCCTTCTGCCCTCCCCATGCTACCTTTAAGAACAGCCCGTGCTGCAAAGGAGGAGGCCGAAAGGAAGGGAAGTGTGTGTGTGTGTGTGTGTCGCCCCGGGTTTCCTCTGCGGCACACGTGCCACAAAAGGCGCAGGAGCAGGGGCCAGGAAATGAAGATGGCCACCCTATAACCGAGGGGTTTTTTTTTGCCAAACTGTTGAGCTCCGGTGTGCGCCGTTTCGGTTTTGATTTGTGTGTGTTGTGTTTGAAAGGTTCTGTTACGGCTTTCAGAAATTGCCGGGTTCCGATTTCCTTGCGTTGTTGGTTATCTCACGTTATCGATCGTATCGCACAATTGGAGCCTATTGAATATGTGGCTTCCTGATTGTGATGCCGTACACTTTTGGAACAGGCGGACGTCATTAGTAGTATTGACATCATTATTCGGTAACAGGCGCTTTCGGAAGGTCGAGTCTCCGTCTTGTCTCCCCTTCCCTGTGAGGACTTCGGGGTAGTTTTAAGTACAGGTGAAACTCGAAAAATTAGAATATCATGGAAAAGTCCATTTATGTATGCAATTGTTTTCATTAGCTACTGGAGTTTAATATATGAGATAGACTCATGACATGCAAAGCGAGATATGTCAAGCCTTTGCTTGTTATAATTGTGATGATTATGGCGCACAGCTGATGAAAACCCCAAAGTTGAGATTGTTAATTTGGGGTTCTCATCAGCTGTACACCATAATCATCACAATTATAACAAATAAAGGCTTGACATCTCGCTTTGCATGTCATGAGTCTATCTCATATATTAGTTTCACCTTTTAAGTTGAATTACTGAAAGAAACGAACCTTTCCACGATATTCTAATTTTTCGAGTTTCACCTGTAGTTCTGCCTCCCTCGGAACCTGACCTGGATCACAACAGGTAGGCTAGGCACAGAGGGACGCGGGTGGCGCTGTGCATTAAACCACAGAGCCTAGGGCTTGCGGATCAGAAGGTCGGAGGTTCGAATGCCCGCAATGACGGGGTGAGCTCCCGTTGCTCGGTCCCAGCTCCTGCCAACCTAGCAGTTCGAAAGCACGTCAAAGTGCAAGTAGATAAATAGGTACCACTCCGGCGGGAAGGTAAACGGCGTTTCCGTGCTGCTCTGGTTCGCCAGAAGCGGCTTTGTCATGCTGGCCACATGACCCGGAAGCTGTACGCCGGCTCCCTCGGCCAGTAAAGCGAGATGAGCGCCGCAACCCCAGAGTCCGTCTGCGACTGGACCTAATGGTCAGGGGTCCCTTTACCTTTACCTTTTACATGCACACACCATACGTCTAAAGCATGCAAACACCTCCTGGGAACTGTAGTTTGCCCACCACAGTGCTACAATTCCCATCACCATTAACAAACTTCAGTCACCAGTATTCTTTTTTTTTTCCTTTGCGGGGACGGGGGCAGAAATGTGCTTTATAGTGTCTGTGCAGCCCTTAGTCAGATACAGACCAGAAGCTTGTAAGAGTTGCAGCAAAGAGAGCTCTCCCCATCATCTGCTTATGCCTTATGAGGAATGGTCGAAGAAGCTGGGTATCATAGAAGGAGATTGAATCATAGAAGTGTAGAGTTGGAAGGGACCCCCAGCGGTCATCTAGTCCAACACCCTGCAATGCAGGAATCTCCGCTCAAGCATCCCTGACAGGTAGCCGCCCAGCTTTAAAACCTCCAAGGAAGGAGAGCGCTTTTAACTTTTAACCAGATCCTTTTAAACCGGGGATCTCGTCAGGATTTGAACTTGGGACTTTCTGCACGCCGGGGGTGCGTTGTGCTGCGGGGCTGCTGTGCCAAACCAAGATTCCTCACGGTTCTGGATAAAGGAGCCATTTTACACGGGGTTGCAGGAAGCTGAGATTTATCGAGCCAGACCATTGACTCATCGAGCCCAGTATTGCCCGCACGGACTGGCAGGAACTCTCCGGGGAATTTCCCTCCATAAAGGAGATGCCAGTGGGGTTCGAACCTGGGACGGTCTCTAAGCTCTTCCTCATAGTGCTGTTTTCCTCATCGTCGTCTTTGTAGGCGGAAGTCAGTTTTCAACTCACTGGGCTGAAATAGATGCCCGCACATGTGCCGAATCGCGATATGGTCTGGACTATACGGTCCAGGGATTTAAGTGTGGATTGTTGAAATAATAATAATAATAATAATAATAATAATAATAATAATAATAAATTATTATTTATACCCCGCCCATCTGGCTGGGTTTCCCTAGCCACTCTGGACAGCTTCCAGCAAAAGATTAAATATACATTAAAACTTCAGTCATTAAAAACTTCCCTAAAGATGGCTGCCTTCAGATGTCTTCTAAAGGTCAGATAGTTGTTTATCTCCTTTGACATCTGATGGGAGGGCGTTCCACAGGGCGGGCGCCACCACCGAGAAGGCCCTCTGCCTGGTTCCCTGTAGCTTTGCTTCTCGCAGGGAGGGAACCGCCAGAAGGCCCTCGGAGCTGGACCTCCAGTGTCCGGGCTGAACGATGGGGGTGGAGACGCTCCTTCAGGGATACTCGGCCGAGGCCGTTGAGGGCTTTCAGTTTCTGTGGTGTCTCCCTTTCCCCTGATGCACCGAACATGTGCTTATTTTCTTTAATGGTTCATTCAGCCGGGCCTTCATGGATAGCAGCCATTGACGGAGTGTGCACTCAGGTCCTTTGAAAGCTTCCCACTGGGGAATCTGGCAACCCAGTGCCAGGGGAAGATTCTGGACCTCGTGGGCTTTTCTGCTGACCCAGCAGGGTTCTTGAATTCTTATGATCCATGAATGCTCTGACTCAGAGAAGGGACTTCCCTATATTCCAGAAACGCAAGTCAGTGCATTCTCCCCAGATGGCTCACTCTGATTGCACATTGCAGTCCTTCTCAGATGAAAATAGGGACGTCCTATTCCATAACAGACGCAGGTGGCGCTGTGGTCTAAACCACAGAGCCTAGGGCTTGCTGATCAGAAGGTCGGTGGTTCGAATCCCCGCGGGGGTGAGCTCCCGTTGCTCGGTCCCAGCTCCTGCCAACCTAGCAGTTCGAAAGCACGTCAAAGTGCAAGTAGATAAATAGGTACCGCTCCGGCGGGAAGGTAAACGGCATTTCCGTGCGCTGCTCTGGTTCGCCAGAAGCGGCTTAGTCATGCTGGCCACATGACCCGGAAAAACTGTCTGCGGACAAATGCCAGCTCCCTTGGCCTGTAAAGCGAGATGAGCGCCGCAACCCCAGAGTCGTTCACGACTGGACTTAACTGTCAGGGGTCCTTTACCTTTACCTTTATTTATAACAGTAATAATAATAGGGCACAAGGAGAAGGGGACGACAGAGGATGAGATGGTTGGACAGTGTTCTCGAAGCTACTAACATGAGTTTGGCCAAACTGCGAGAGGCAGTGAAGGATAGGCGTGCCTGGCGTGCTCTGGTCCATGGGGTCACGAAGAGTCGGACACGACTGAACGACAACAACAACAACAACAAATAATAATAATAATAATAATAATAATAATAATACACACCCCCTCATCTGACTGGGTTGCCCCAGGCACCCTGGGCAGCTTTCAACATATATAAAAACTTAATAAAACATTTTTATTTTTTTTAAACTTCCCCATACAGGGCTGCCTTCAGATGTCTTCTAAAGGTTGTATAAGTTACATCTCTCCTTGGCTCCTTACCTCCGTACCCTCCCAACATTTCTCCGATGAAAATAGGGAGAGCAGGACACTCCTGGATCATATCAGAAAGCGGGGCGTCTTCCGTCAATCTGGGGCTGCGCCTGGAAAATAGGGACCCTTGGAGGGTCTGCGGGACTCGATTTGAACTCGCGCCTTCTGGCTTCTTGAACCTTGCAAAGGTGAGAGAGTGCCCACCGTGGTCCCTCAGTGATGCCATCTGCACATGCCCAGAGGCTCCCTCCTCTACCATCCCTCTCTGTGGCATTGCAGGAAGCCGTGGGACGCATGCCGGGAACATAATTCGAGGCGCTCCCTCTGCCGTTGCTTCTGCGTCTTCTTCTCCGAAACATGTTCTGGCTCGTTGCCCTACTTATTTTTTTAAAAAATGTTTTATTCAGAGGTTTTTTAAGATGTGAGAGAACACCGTGACATGATGTGCAGATAAGCCCACTCCTTCCGTTCTGTTTGGTTCGCTTGCCTAAGGCTAGTCCCACTGATCTCCAAGTGGCACAGTGTGAAATGCGCCCGTTCCGCCCACTAGGCCTTGCTGCAGTGCCGGAATGGGGAAATTTCTATTAGCCCGAGGGCTGCTCTTCCTCCTGGACCGCTTTCCAGGGGTCACGCGCTGCTATCAGCGGGCGGATCAAAAGTGCGAGGAGCAACGAACGAAACGTTTGACCTAAAAAAGGATCCCGAATATACCGTGTTCTTTAAGGAGCTCGCAACACCTCCGCTGTTTCGAGATGTGTTTCTGCATGGAGCGAGGCAGGGGAGCTTTGCAAGCTGAGAACAAGAACACGAAGAAACCGAGGAGGAGGTTGAATTCATCATCATCAACCTTTTATTGGTATCAAACAAACATACATATATACATACAAAACAGTAGCGAAATAATACTTTCGCAGTGGGGCAAACTATATTAGAAGAGGAAAGAGACAAGACTCCGCTGTCCACGATCACATCTCTGGGACTCCTGATAACTCAGACGACTGCAGAGTATTACGACGAGAAAAGAGCAAATGTAGGTATTGAGCTACCAATTTGGTAAGCTCCTGGTCAGTCCCCGTTAGTAGGAAATGCAAGACTTCCCGCTCTGGTCTCCTTCTAGGGATACAGAGCTGGTCCAGGAATTGGTGGCGGAGATCGACGTAAAGTTTGCAGTGAAAAACCATATGAACAAGGCTTTCCACCTGATGGTCATCGCATGGACAAATCCTCTCACCCTCCACCCTGCCTGAGAACCTTCCCCATAGGAGGTTCGATGGATTTGCGTTGAACCTGGCCAACGAAAAAGCCCTTCTTTCTGGGGGGTTCAGTAGAAAATCAAGATAATTACAATTTGTTTCGTGTGCCCACGGAAGATGAAAATAGAGAGGGGAACATGTTTTGCCTGCTGCCTCTATGAGTTCTTGGCGCTCGATGTCCCACAACCTAGTTTTTATTGTGGCCTTAGCAGATAGTAAGGGCATTGAGCGCAGAAATTCCACTGATAGCCCCAGTTGTTGAACCTTCCTTTTGAAGGAGGTTGAATTGTAAACTCCAACTCGTGGTGTCTCTGAAAAAATGTACACGTCGCTTGGGAAGACGGGAGAACTAATACCGGAGTGACTACTGAGACCCTATAACACCGGCCGTGAAATACGTACATTGGCTCCCAGGATGTTTCCGAGCATGATTCAAAGTGTTGGTGCTGACATTTCAAGCCCTAAGCGGCCCAGTATACCTGAAGGAGCGTCTCCACCCACATCGTTCGGCCCGGACACTGAGGTCCAGCTCCGAGGGCCTTCTGGCGGTTCCCTCCCTGCGAGAAGTGAGGTTACAGGGAACCAGGCAGAGGGCCTTCTCGGTGGTGGCGCCCGCCCTGTGGAACGCCCTCCTCAGATGTCAAGGAAATAAACAACTATCTGACTTTTAGAAGACATCTGAAGGCAGCCCTGTTTAGGGAAGTTTTTAATGTCTGATGTTTTATTGTGTTTTAATATCCTGTCGGAAGCCGCCCAGAGTTGTTGGGGAGACCCGGCCCGATGGGTGGAGTATAAGTAATAATTTATTATTATTATTATTATTATTATTATTATTATTATTATTAGGGCCGTAGATGGAAGTAAGGACTCCTAAAGCCACACACAGAGGCCACTTGAGCCCAGGGCCCTGCTGCAACTCCTAAAGGTAAAGGGACCCCTGACCATTAGGTCCAGTCGCGGACGACTCTGGGGTTGCGCGCTCATCTCGCTTTACTGGCCGAGGGAGCCGGCGTACAGCTTCCGGGTCATGTGGCCAGCATGACTAAGCCGCTTCTGGCGAACCAGAGCAGCGCACGGAAACGCCGTTTACCTTCCCGTGGTACCTATTTATCTACTTGCACTTTGACGTGCTTTCGAACTGCTAGGTTGGCAGGAGCTGGGACCGAGCAACGGGAGCTCACCCCGTCTGGGGATTCGAACTGCCGACCTTCTGATCAGCAAGCCCTAGGCTCAGTGGTTTAGACCACAGCACCACCCGCGTCCCATATCTCCAGTAAGGTAAAGGTAAAGGGACCCCTGACCATTAGGTCCAGTCGTGTCCGACTCTGGGGTTGCAGCGCTCATCTCGCTTTACTGGCCGAGGGAGCCGGCGTACAGCTTTCCGGGTCATGTGGCCAGCATGACTAAGCCGCTTCTGGCGACCAGAGCAGTGCACGGAAACGGCGTTTACCTTCCCGACGGAGCGGTACCTATTTATCTACTTGCACTTTGACGTGCTTTCGAACTGCTAGGTTGGCAGGAGCTGGGACCGAGCAACGGGAGCTCACCCCGTCATGGGGATTCGAACCGCCGACCTTCTGATCGGCAAGCCCTAGGCTCTGTGGTTTAGACCACAGCTGCAACTCCTATTATTCCTTAAAAACAAAGGAGCATCATGGCCAGAGTACCAGACAAAGGAGCAGCTGCTGATCTAATATTTAGACAGCGGCAAAAATGTACACAGGATTC
Organism: Lacerta viridis; assembly: GCA_900245905.1. Classification (NCBI taxonomy): domain Eukaryota; kingdom Metazoa; phylum Chordata; class Lepidosauria; order Squamata; family Lacertidae; genus Lacerta; species Lacerta viridis. Next base: position 39,703 of record OFHU01003492.1, on the reverse strand, counting down.
CCAGCGCCGTGAGCCAGCCGAGACCGAGCCAGGGGAGTTGCGTACAGAGACGCCACCGGGAAAGGATAAGTTTTTGTTATTCATTTCAGAATTATTTCCCACTGGGCAAGATGAGAGGCTGTTTCTCATTTCTACTTGCTGATAAGGAAACACTTTGGATTCCGGAGAGCTTGGGAGGGGCAAGGGGAGAGGGAAAGGGGAACAGATAAACAGTGTGGCTTGACATAAACCTCGAGAAATGTATGCCCTCCATCATTTCTCTGTTGAAAATAGGGACACCCTGTTTAATAATCGCAATCATAATCATAATACCAATCTGAGTGGGTTGCCCCAGCCACTCTGGGAAGCTTCCAACATATATTAAAAACATTTGTTGTTGTTTAGTCGTGTCCGACTCTTCGTGACCCCATGGACCAGAGCACGCCAGGCACCCTGTCTTCCACTGCCTCCGCAGTTTGGTCAGACTCATGTTGGTAGCTTCGAGAACACTGTCCAACCATCTCGTCCTCTGTCGTCCCCTTCTCCTTGTGCCCTCCCAACATCAGGGTCTTTTCCAGGGAGTCTTCTCTTCTCATGAGGTGGCCAAAATACTGGAGCCTCAACTTCAGGATCTGTCCTTCCAGTGAGCACTCAGGGCTGATTTCTTTAAGGATGGATAGGTTTGATCTTCTTGCAGTCCATAGGACTCTCGAGAGTCTCCTCCAGCACCAGAATTCAGAAGCATCAATTCTTTGGCGATCAGCATAATAAAAAACACAATAAACCTTTAAAAACTTCCCTATGCAGAGCGGCCTTCAGGTGTCTTCTAAAGGCTGTGGAGTTCCTTATCTCCTTGGCTCAGGGCTCGCATAATTCCATCCCCTCCAACATTCCTCCGATGGAAATAGAGACGTCCTAAGGGAAAGCAGGACATTCCGGGATCAAATCAGAAACCGGGACGGCTTCTGTAAATGCAGGACTGTCCCAGGCAAATAAGCTTACTTGGAGGGTCCGGGGGTGGAGATGCTCCTTCGGGTATACTGGGCTGAGTCCGTTTAGGACTTTAAAGGTCAGCACCAACACTCTGTTTTTTGTTTGTTTTTTGTTTGTTTTTTTAATTTAAAATAAGCCTTTATTAAATTTGTGGTTTTTTTTTTTTTAAAGGATTTCATCCACAAAACAAAACAAAACAAAACATTAAATCTCACACCACGCAAATAATAAAAGACATAAATTTACAATAGTCTCTTTCAAATTATACATCAAATTTAAAATGTGACTTCATATTGCTTCTACAACGGTTCTCTTAGCATAATGCTCATTTCATTACTTTAACTAATCGTTTGATTACTTTCATTCTTACGAACAACCAAAAAAAAAAAAAAACAACCAAAATTTTATATAATTTAAATTCCCCACGTGCGTAACTCAATCTAAGCAAATCATTAGTTCCATTTTCAAACCTTTTCTTAAATATTCTTCCACATATTTCCATTCTGCTTTTGTGTTCTGTTTTTGTATATCTCTTATTGCCGCTGTCATCCTTTGCACCAACACTTAGAATTGTGCTCAGAAACGTCCTGGGAGCCAATGTAGGTCTTTCGGGAGTTTCCGGGTCACCTTCAAAGGTAGCCCCACGTAGAGCGCATGGCAGTAGTCCAAGCAGGAGATAACCAGAGCATGCACCATTCTGGCGAGACAGTCTGTGGGCAGGGAGGGTCTCGGCTGAGATTGGTTGTCCATAATGTCCCTTCCTTTGTCCATGGAGTTTTCTTGGCAGGGATACTGGAGTGGTTTGCCAGTACCTTCTCCAGGTGGATCACGTTTGGTCCAAACTCTCCACTATGACCTGTCCATCTTGACCTGTTTCGCAGTCACGAAATTAGAAGACGCCTGCTTCTTGGGAGAAAAGCAATGACAAACCTAGACAGCATCTTAAAAAGCAGAGACATCACCTTGCCGACAAAGGTCCGTATAGTTAAAGCTATGGTTTTCCCAGTAGTGATGTATGGAAGTGAGAGCTGGACCATAAAGAAGGCTGATCGCCGAAGAATTGATGCTTTTGAATTCTGGTGCTGGAGGAGACTCTTGAGAGTCCCATGGACTGCAAGAAGATCAAACCTATCCATTCTTAAGGAAATCAGCCCTGAGTGCTCACTGGAAGGACAGATCCTGAAGCTGAGGCTCCAGTACTTTGGCCACCTCATGAGAAGAGAAGACTCCCTGGAAAAGACCCTGATGTTGGGAAAGATGGAGGGCACAAGGAGAAGGGGACGACAGAGGATGAGATGGTTGGACAGTGTTCTCGAAGCTACTAACATGAGTTTGGCCAAACTGCGGAGGCAGTGGAGGATAGGGGTGCCTGGCGTGCTCTGGTCCATGGGGTCACAAAGAGTCGGACACGACTGAACGACTGAACAACAACAATGTCCCTTCCTGGCCTTCCATGGATCAACGACGAGGGACGTCTTTCACGCTGGCAAACCTCCTCTCTCGCGTCGCCCAGCGAAGGGATTAGATTCCAGTGTTGTCTTTGGCAAAGGCTTGTCTTCCCCGTCGCTTTCGGCCGTCCGGCTCAAGCCCTGCATCAGCATTCAGGCACCCGTCTCCTTTTCCACTCCGGAGTTCGGCTCGGCAGGATGTGTGCACGCTCGCGTTTGTGTTGACCTTTCTTGTCGAGGGAGGGAAACCGGGAGAAGAACGTCAGTCCTATCTCTCTCTCTCTCTCCATCCCTCCTCCTCCTCCTCCACTGGCAAGGATGTGAGCATAGGATATGGAAAGAATCCGCTTCTCTTCTAAGCTCAGTGCAGTTTGTCATCCTATCTGGACCCCCCCCCCAAAAAAAACTATGATCAGTCTTAGCTACGGTTTGCCTGAAAAGGGAAGCTTCATAAACCGCGGCTTGTCGGCTCAGATGGCCAAGGCCTTGTTAAAATGAATCCGCGATTTGTCCTCGTGTGCAGACAACACGAGAAAGGGAAGCAGATCCTTCCGGATTCCTCGAGGTCGGGGGGAGAGACAAGGAGAGTTGAGAGCGTGCGATATACAGCTCTAACTCTCTTTTAAATTGGAACCAGTGAAGGCGGTGAATGTCTCGTGTGAGTGTCTGGAGGCGGTTGGAGTTTGGATGGTGGCTAACGGATTGAGGTTGAATCCTGACAAACAGAAGTACGGTTTTGGGGGACAGGGGGTGGGCAGGTGTGGAGGACTCCCTGGTCCTGAATGGGGTCACTGTGTGCCTGAAGGACCAGGTGCGCAGCCTAGGAGTCATTTTGGACTCACCGCTGTCCATGGAGGCGTAGGTCAAATCTGTGTCCAGGGCAGCTCCATCTGGTACGCAGGCTGAGACCCTCCCTGCCCGCAGACTGTCTCGCCAGAGTGGTGCATGCTCTGGTTATCTCCCGCTTGGACTACTGCCATGTGCTCTACGTGGGGCTGCCTTTGAAGCTGACCCAGAAACTACAACTACAACAACCTAGACTGGTGACTGGGGGGGCACAGTTGTTGAATTGGAATAAGGCCCCTTGCCTGCAAGGGTGGCGATTGGTTTGTGTGTGTGCAGAAACCTCTGCCTTTGTGTGGCCGCAGCGTCGCTTGCTGTCCGGGGTGACCCTCCCCCAATTGCCCCTTTCAGATGACTCTCCCCCCCCCCCGGCCCAAACTCCGCTGAGCAGGATTTTAAATTGTTGTTGTTCAGTCATTCAGTCGTGTCCGACCTCTTCGTGACCCCATGGACCAGAGCACGCCAGGCACGCCTATCTTTCACTGCCTCCCGCAGTTTGGCCAAACTCATGCTAGTCGCTTCGAGAACACTGTCCAACCATCTCGTCCTCTGTCGTCCCCTTCTCCTTGTGCCCTCCATCTTTCCCAACATCAGGGTCTTTTCCAGGGAGTCTTCTCTTCTCATGAGGTGGCCAAAGTATTGGAGCCTCAGCTTCAGGATCTGTCCTTCCAGTGAGCACTCAGGGCTGATTTCTTTAAGGATGGATAGGTTTGATCTTCTTGCAGTCCATGGGACTCTCAAGAGTCTCCTCCAGCACCATCATTCAAAAGCATCCATTCTTCAGCGATCAGCATAATAAAAAACAATAAACCTTTAAAAACTGACCAACCATCTCGTCCTCGGTCGTCCCCTTTCTCCTTGTGCTCTCCATCTTTCCCAACATCAGGGTCTTTTCTAGGGAGTCTTCTCTTAAATTAAAGTCTTCCAATATTCCAAGCTCTGAACTTGGCTGTTTCTGGGCTGCTCTATGCATCAGCAGCTCCTGTCTCTCCCCAAACTTGCCCATCTTTCGCCTCTCAGCATTGTGGTTACTGCTTAATGCATTGTTCTAAGTGGGACCTGATTCCCCTCGAACGCAGCGCAGACCAGAGTTAATGTGTTATCCTTCCACTTGCCAGGAGAGTCTCCGTGATCGAAACAGACGGGAGTTGCTTCTGAGCAACGGAAGTACGTTGCTCCCAGGCTGAATCCTACTTAGAGGAGACCCGCTGAAAACAACGGCCCTAAGTTGCCGTTGCTCTTGTTGGCATCTTTCTGCTTCGGAGGGCAAAGTCAAACTGCTGCGTTAGCAGCGCCAGAGTTCACCTCCCGCCGGGGCAGAAGTTGTTTTTCTTGCTGCAATCCGTCTATTTTGAGAGATGATGGAAGAAGAAGAAGAAGAAGAAGAAGAAGAAGAGTTAAGAGTGGTAGACTTGTAATCTGGTGAACCAGGTTCGCGTCTCCGCTCCTCCACGTGCAGCTGCTGGGTGACCTTGGGCTAGTCACACTTCTCTGAAGTCTCTCAGCCCCACTCACCTCACAGAGTGTTTGTTGTGGGGGAGGAAGGGAAAGGAGAATGTTAGCCGCTTTGAGACTCCTTCGGGTAGTGATAAAGCGGGATATCAAATCCAAACTCCTCCTCCTCCTCCTCCTCCTCCTCCTCTTCTTCTTTTCTACAGAAACTGCTCCCTTGACTGTTGGACCCCCTCTTGGTCTGGTCCGCTCCGTCCACCAATGTCTGATTTCGCATGCAAGGGAAGCCCCTAATTCAGTGGTGATAATTTATCGATACCCCGCCCATTCGCCTGGGTTTCCCCAGCCGCTCTGGGCGGCTCACCAACAGAATATTAAAAACACAATAAAACACCAGGCATTAAAAACATCCCAATACAGGGCTGCCTTCAGAGGTCTTCTAAAAGTCGGGTAGTTGTTTATTTCCTTGACATCTGACGGGAGGGCGTTCCACAGGGAGGGCACCACCACCGAGAAGGCCCTGTGCCTGGCTCCCTGTAACCTCAGTCCTCGGAGGGAGGCAACCGCCAGAAGGCCCTCGGAGCTGGACCTCCGTGTCCGGGATGGATGATGGGTGTGGAGACGCTCCTTCAGGTATACTGGGCCGTTTAGGGCTTTCAAGGTCAGCACCAAGGCTTTGAATTGTGCTCGGAAACATCCTGGGAGCCAATGTAGGTCTTTCAGGACCGGTGTTATATGGATTTTAGGCTCCCCTTGCCTGGTTTAGCCAGCCTGTCAAAGCTGTTCCCGGGATGGCCGCTGTCGCATTCTGACAGCTTCTAGGAGCCGCGGGTGAGAGGTGGGTGCAGGGTGGGGACCAAAGATGCGCAAACTACTGCAGAAGGAGCGTGATTTGCTCCCCAACAGAGGTTCTCCCCTCCCCTAATGCTCCACACACCCCTGTTAATAATGTCTAATCAGTCTGCTCTGACCACAAATGATTTAACTACAACCCTCTACGTGCAGCACGTAGCACACACTATGTTTTTATCTTGCGAACCGGCCCGCTTAGCTCAGCAGGTAGAGCTCGAGACTCTTCATCTCAGGTTCGCGGGTTCGAGGCCCACGTTGGGCAGATAATTCCTGTATTTCAAGGGTTTGGGCTTGGCGACCACCAGGGTCGCTTCCAGCTCTAGGATAGATAAAAGAACCTGCATGAATCATAGAATCCTAGAGTTGGAAGAGACCCCAAGGGCCATCCAGTCCAACCCCCTGCCAAGCAGGAAACACCATCAAAGCATTCCTGACAGATGGCTGTCAAGCCTCCGCTTCAAGACCTCCAAAGAAGGAGACTCCACCACACTCCTTGGCAGCAAATTCCACTGCCGAACAGCTCTTACTGTCAGGAAGTTCTTCCTAATGTTTAGGTGGAATCTTCTTTCTTGTAGTTTGAATCCATTGCCCCGTGTCCGCTTCTCTGGAGCAGCAGAAAACAACCTTTCTCCCTCCTCTATATGACATCCTTTGATATATTTGAACATGGCTATCATATCACCCCTTAACCTTCTCTTCTCCAGGCTAAACATACCCAGCTCCCTAAGCCGTTCCTCCTAAGGCATCGTTTCCAGGCCTTGGACCATTTTGGTTGCCCTCCTCTGGACACGTTCCAGCTTGTCAGTATCCTTCTTGAACTGTGGTGCCCAGAACTGGACACAGTATTCCAGGTGAGGTCTGACCAGAGCGGAATACAGTGGTACTATTACTTCCCTTGATCTAGATGCTATACTCCTATTGATGCAGCCCAGAATTGCATTGGCTTTTTTAGCTGCTGCATCACACTGTTGACTCATGTCAAGTTTGTGGTCTACCAAGACTCCTAGATCCTTTTCACAAGCGAGTATGAAATAATGAAATCAAACGATGCTCTCTGACATGGAATTTGCCCTCTTCACAGCTTCTGCGCATGGCGTCGTCGGGATCTCCCCCCCCCCCCGAGCACCAGAGTAGGATCCACGCACAAATTAGAGCTTGGGCACACACATCAGTTCTGTTTACGGGGATCCATTTGATCACAAACATGGACACGATGCCCGGACCTTAGTGACAACTGGTTTATATTCTTGTCTTGCTCTCCTTAGGTGCTGCGAGTGTGGTTTAAAAATTCCGTCCGGCCTGGTTGGGCAGCAGAATTAAATATTAAGCATTTTAATGGTGATCTTTAAAATGCTAGATTCTCTCTCTCTGTCTCTCATTCTCCATTAGCAGATCAGGACAATGAGTGTTTGAACCGAGGGCAAGGGTGTGTGTGTGTGTGTTTGTGCAAAGTTCAATTCTAAACTCCTGGCTCAAAATGTTCTTGTCCAGGTTTCGTCTGCTTCCCGTTGCAACCTTTAAAAAAAATTAAAATGTTCTCATTACTTGGATCCTCAGACTATACAGATTGTTCTCTGAGGTTTATGATAAAGATGAAGCTTAGGACACAGCCCGTAATTAGTACTTTATTATTAATTATTACGTAATTAGTAATTAGTACGTAATTAGTGCTCCCCAGGGGTGTGTGCTTTCCCCACTGCTCTTCTCTCTCTCTACACAAATGAATGTACCTCAACTGATCCATCGGTTAAGATCTTGAAATTTGCTGATGACACAACAGTTATTGGGCTTATCCAGGAGGACGATGAATCTGTGTATAGGAGGGAAGTAGACCATCTTGTTTCGTGGTGCACCGAAAATAATTTGGTACTAAATACCCAAAAGACAGTAGAAATGGTAATTGATTTCAGAAGGCACTCTTCGGTTCTGCCACCACTTTCCATTCTTGGTAACATGGTTGTAGTAGTAGAGTCCTTTAAGTTCCTGGGCTCTATAATTTCTTATAACTTAAATTGGTCAAGCAACATCAATAGTATTATTAAAAAGGTCCACCAGAGGCTGTATTTCCTGCGTCAACTAAGGAAATTTAAATTGTCCCAGGAAGTGTTGATCCAATTCTACAGAGGCATCATTGAAACTGTTCTCTGTAATTCTATAACAGCTTGGTACGGTACAGCCTCCAAGAGAGACAAGAAAAGGCTCCAACGAGCTGTAAGAATTGCAGAAAGGGTAATTGGTGTTAGCTTGCCTTCAATAGAGACAATTTATGCTACCCGAGTTAGGAAGAGAGCAGAGAGAATTGTAGCAGATCCTTTACATCCCGGTCATCATCTGCTTGATTTACTTCCATCTGGACGTCGCTACAGGACTTCATATACAAAATCGGCCAGGCACAAGAATAGTTTTTTCCCTTGTGCCATTAAATTGTTAAATTCGTAGTTGTATAGCTTAAGGGGAGGTAAAATATGGGTGGGGTTTCTTTGCTTCTTTGTATTGTGAGAGGAACAGTGTCTGTATGTTTACATTGCAATGTAGCCGAAACAAATTCCAAGTATGTTGGAAAATGTACTTGGCCAATAATAAATTATTCCTATTCCTAATGGATGGCAGTGATAACTTCATTCCCAGGTTTCATATCTGTTGAGAGAGAGAGAAGTACCTATATATAGTTTTTATATTCCTTATTGAATTTAAAAAAAAAACACACACACATAAATACAAGTCCACGATGTAAAGTAAGGCACACAAAAAAGAAAAGAAATAGGACCAGTGTAAGAAAACAGAACAACAGAAAAACTGTATGCATTGCCAAAAATAATATTAATGTTATTGTAGTTCACCAAACCTTAACCTTGTAGGGTATTTATAAAAAATGAATTCCAAATACCATTGACTTTCTGCATGGCAAGTCTGTGTTTGCACGCAACTTGTCCGTCTGTAGCGAGTTCGTTTTTTTATTTTATTTTTATTAATAAAAAGCTTTATTTTATTATTCATCAATACAACTATTAATACATTCGCGTGTTGCAAACAAAATAAACTTAACATTCATTCTACACATCTTAAAGAAAAACAACAACAACAACAACAACGAGTTTGTACGTATCTTCAGTCGTTAAAGAAAGCCACATATTTATAATACTATATATTTTTTTCCTGTTCACACTACATCTTTTTTTCCGTAGTAAGGGCTCAGAGAGTCCGTTCATATCGTCCCTTTGTTAGATTCCACGTCTTGGGCACGTGGAATTCAAACGGATTGTTTTCCTCTGCAAATTTCAGATTATTCTGTACAGTCTAGTGAATTATTATTATTATTATTATTTTTATTACTCCTAACCGCTTGGCGGCGAAACTTTCCGCACAGGGTTCAGGGACAGGAAATCCCCTTTCACGCTTAACGGAGACCTGCTTCTGAGCTTCGCTTTTGAGCAGACAGATCTCGATCTGCAAAAACATCTGTGCCAAGAATGCAAAGTTACATAACTTCTAGAGGAGCTGGAGAAAATGAAGTGGAATTGGTGGGGGGGGGGGTTGGCAGAGTGTCAGGGGACAGACAACCAGGGGTCTAAGGCATGGGTAGGTAAACTAAAGCCTGGGGGCTGTGTGTGCCCCAATCGCCTTCTCAATCCGGCCCACTTACGGTCCGGGAATCAGCGTGTTTCTACATGAGTAGAATGTGTCCTTTTATTTAAAATGCACCTCTGGGTTATTTGTGGGGCCTGCCTGGTGTTTTTACATGAGTAGAATGTGTGCTTTTATTTAAAATGCATCTCTGGGTTATTTGTGGGGCATAGGAATTTGTTCATTCCCCCCCCCCCCAAAAAAAATATAGTCCAGCCCCCCACAAGGTCTGAGGGAGTGGAGTGGCCCCCTGCTGAAAAAAGTTTGCTGACTCCTGGTCTAAGGGAACAGGACTGGGCAAAGAAGAAACTTCACCCCTTATTTCACAGCTGGGGTCATCTATGTGTGCAATATGAACGAGCTTTTCTCGGCGAGAAACTTGCCAACTGAGCCAAGCAGACGGAGGAGAACGATGTTGGCCATGCCTGGTTAAGGGGTTTTAAACTGCCCCTTTCGTTGTTGTTGTTGTTGTTGTTTAGTCATTTAGTCGTGTCCGCCTCTTCGTCACCCCATGGACCAGAGCACGCAAGGCACGCCTCTCCTTCACTGCCTCCTGCAGTTTGGCCCAACTCATGCCAGTCGCTTCGAGAACACTGTCCAACCATCTCATCCTCTGTCGTCCCCTTCTCCTTGTGCCCTCCATCTTTCCCAACATCAGGGTCTTTTCCAGGGAGTCTTCTCTTCTCATGAGGTGGCCAAAGTACTGGAGCCTCAACTTCAGGATCTGTCCTTCCAGTGAGCACTCAGGGCTGATTTCCTTCAGAATGGATAGGTTTGATCTTCTTGCAGTCCATGGGACTCTCAAGAGTCTCCTCCAGCACCATAATTCAAAAGCATCAATTCTTCGGCGATCAGCCTTCTTTATGGTCCAGCTCTCACTTCCATACATCACTACTGGGAAAACCATAGCTTTAACTATACGGACCTTTGTCGGCAAGGTGGTGTCTCTGCTTTTTAAGATGCTGTCTAGGTTTGTCATTGCTTTTCTCCCCTTTCGTAGAACCCTAGAATTGTGGAATTGAAAGGGGGACCCCTGGGGTCATCTAGTCCAACCCCCCCCCTTTTTTGCCCAATGTGGGACACAATGCTGAGATTTCATAGATGATACAGTTGTAGAGTAGAAAGGGACCCACGAGGGAGATCTGGACCACTTTGGTTAGAACATGGTGCTGATGTTGCCAAGGCTGCAAGCTCTATCCCCATCTGGGGCATTGCTGCACATTCCTGCCTTGCAACTGCAAGGGGTTGGACTAGAGGATGCTCAGGGTCCCTTCCAACTCTGCAATTTTTTGATTCTACGATTCTCCTTCCAAGCCTTAATTGCAACAATTCTCCTGAGATTCTCGCGGCTCGCTGCAGAGCCAAGCTCTCCTGATTCTCCGTTGCAATCTGCGTGTGAGATGTTGTTTGTTGTTTCTTCCTTTATTGAATTAGTTATATCTGTTGACGTCCGAAAGCCAGCTTTCAGTTATAATTGTGTTTCATACCGACGGGGGTGGCGCTGTGGGTTAAACCACAGAGCCCTAGGGCTTGCCGATCGGAAGGTCGGAGGTTCGAATCCCCGCAATGACGGGGTGAGCTCCCGTTGCTCGGTCCCTGCTCCTGCCCACCTAGCAGTTTGAAAGCACGTCAAAGTGCAAGTAGATAAATAGGTACCGCTCCGGCGGGAAGGTAAACGGCGTTTCCGTGCGCTGCTCTGGTTCGCCAGAAGCGGCTTAGTCATGCTGGCCACATGACCCGGAAGCTGTACGCCGGCTCCCTCAGCCAGTAAAGCGAGATGAGCGCCGCAACCCCGGAGTCGTCCGCGACTGGACCTAATAGTCAGGGGTCCCTTTACCTTTATCTTTAATACCGACGGGAGGGACCGAGAGGGGAAAAAAGTCTCTGCCTTAGCTTTGTATTCATTTATTTAACTTTTTATTCAGATTTTTGTTTGATAATACGTATATCCATTTAAACAAATAACAAAATATGAACATAAACCAAGTATTTAACTTGTTGATTTCTCATTCTTATTACTTCTATCTTCTTTTAGTCATGTTTTCTTATAAAATAAACCGTTTTGACACCACCGTGCCGTTTTTGTTTACTTGATTTACACCACCTTTAAATAAATAGGGAATAAAATAAATTAAAATTAGAATTTGAAAAAGTTCTACCCCCACCATAAGTAAATAAATATAAATAAATATAAATAAATAGATAGATAGATATAAATATATATAATTTTTTTAAAAAAGATAAATGGATATAAATAAATATAAATAAGTATAAATAAATAAATAAATATAAATATAAATTGACTTCCTGTTCATTCCTTATGCTTATACATATTCTAAAAACGTGAATGTACATAAATGAATAATCATTCTTTGAAGTACTTGTCTGTTACACTCCATAACAACACTTTACACCCTTAGCTTCATTTCCCAACACATTATGTTTCTTTAATCACTTTAATCGAAAGCTGCCTTCGTTTTGTTTTCAAAGGGATGACAATTATGTGGTTCTATAAAAGCAGATCTCATTTTCGCATCATCGCAACCCAGTCCTTGATCTTATGGCGAAGCGTAGCTACTGAGATAGATAGGGGGACTGAAATTGGCCACCGTGGCCATTATTTCCAATGGATTTACTCGTGAGCAGGGTTTAGTCGGAGGCAACCACCGCTGTCTACCACAGGTAGAGATTTCCTGAGATGCAGGTGCTACTGCTTCCGACGGCTTCCTATTCCACCCTCTTGCCGCCAGCGAAATTTCCTTCTGCTTGGAAAACGTCTGTCTGCCCGCCCTGGGTAGGATTAATCTGTGGCTATTATTGCACAGCATCTGAAATCCGTCAGAGCTCTTTATCCCCGTTTGCACAAAGAGAGAGCCTCGGGGACTTAAAAGTGCAAAGCGGATTGTGCAGCAAAAATAGATCAGGAGGAAAAACCTTGTCATGCACTTCCGAGGACACCTCCGGCTCCGTCGTGCGGCAGCATTGCACAAGCGACGCACAGCCCTGTTCACGAGACAAGGGTTTATTTTTAAAACGGGAAAGTCAAAAGAGCAGCGGGCGAGTTTCTGCTTTGCTGCTTGGGCAGCAGTTTTAGAAAACAAAACCCCACCTTTCTCCCCTCTCTCTTTTAAAGAGAAATCTGCTTTGGGTGCTTTTGGGTTTCTGTTTACATGGGCCAATGTGGTTTGCACGTCCGTCCCCTCCAACGTTTCTCCGATGAAAATAGAGATGCCCTATTCCACACCCTCCAGCATTTCTCCGGTGGAAAGAGGGTCGAGTCAGAAACCGAGACGGCTTCTTTAAATCCGGGACTGTCCCTGGAAAATAGTGACATTTGGAAGGACTGGATAGGTCAAAAGCAGTACTTTGAATTGGCCCCAGAAGCTAATCGCTAGCCACTGCAATGCACTCTGCCTGGTTCCCGGGCGCCACCACCGAGAAGGCCCTCTGCCTGGTTCCCTGCAACCTCACTTCTCGCAGGGAGGGAACCGCCAGAAGGCCCTCGGAGCTGGACCTCAGTTTCCGGGCTGAACGATGGGGGTGGAGACGCTCCTTCAGGTACAGTGGTACCCTGGTTTGCGAACTTAATCCGGTCCGGAAGCCCGTTCTCAAACCAAAGCGTTCTTAAACCAAGGCGTGCTTCCCCATAGCAGCGGGGGACTCAATTTACAAATGGAACACACTCAACATGTTCTGCTTCCAAGGCAAAGTTCACAAACCAAAACACCTACTTCCGGGTTTGCAGCGTTCTTAATCCAAGTTGTTCATAAACTAAGCTGTTCTTAAACCAAGGTAAAGGTAAAGGGACCCCTGACCATCAGGTCCAGTCGTGTCCGACTCTGGGGTTGCGGCGCTCATCTCGCTCTATAGGCCAAGGGAGCCGGCGTTTGTCCGCAGACAGCTTCCGGGTCATGTGGCCAGCATGACTAAGCCGCTTCTGGCGAAACCAGAGCAGCGCACGGAAACGCCGTTTACCTTCCCGCTGGAGCGGTCCCTATTTATCTACTTGCACTTTGATGTGCTTTCGAACTGCTAGGTGGGCAGGAGCTGGGACCGAGCAACGGGAGCTCACCCCGTGGCAGGGATTCGAACCGCCGACCTTCTGATCAGGCAAGCCCTAGACTATGTGGTTTAACCCACAGCGCCACCTGGGTCCCTTAAACCGAGGTACCCCTGTGTATTCCAACATTTCCCCGATGAAAATAGGGACGTCCTACGGAAAAGGGACGCGGGTGGCGCTGTGGGTTAAACCACTGAGCCTAGGGCTTGCTGATCAGAAGGTCGACGGTTCGAATCCCCGCAACGAATCCCGTTGCTCGGTCCCTGCTCCTGCCAGCCTAGCAGTTCGAAAGCATGTCAAAGTGCAAGTAGATAAATAGGTACCACTCCAGCGGGAAGGTAAACGGAGTTTCTGTGCGCTGCTCTGGTTCGCCAGAAGCGGCTTAGTCATGCTGGCCACATGACCCGGAAGCTGTACGCCGGCTCCCTCGGCCAGTAAAGCGAGATGAGCGCCGCAACCCCAGAGTCCGTCTGCGACTGGACCTAATGGTCAGGGGTCCCTTTACCTTTATGTGGTGTGTATCTATTTGTATCTCTCTCTGTGTGTATAATTTTGCAATTTAACATGCTCATTTATACATCCTTAATATAGGGGACGTGGGTGGCAACCCCAGAGTTGTCCACGACTGGACTTAACGGTCAGGGGTCCCTTTACCTTTACCTTTAAGCCTAGTCTTGGTTGGAGGGGAGGACGTTCCAGGATCAAATCGGAAACCAGGTGGCTTCTGTAAATCCGGGACTGTCTCTGGAAAATAGGGACACTTGGAAGGTCTGTCGCTGGCAGCCAGTGCAGTAGGGCCAGGATCCTTGCAATATGTTCAAACCGTCTTCTCCCAGTGAGCAACTTGGCTGCCGAATTCTGCGCCGGTTGAAGTTTCTGAACCGTCTTCAGAGGCAGCCCTATGTACCGCGTTGCAGGAATCTCACCTTGAGGTTACTAGAGTTTGAGTACAATTGGGCAATAAAGGTCACTGCCAAGTGTGCAAGTGCCCTTATGTCAGCCAGCTTGCTGTTTTTGGCACTCCAGAGATACGCAAACCTCTTGGGCTCTCTCACGGAAGGAGCGTCTCCATCCCCATCGTCCGGCCCGGACACTGAGGTCCAGCTCTGAGGGCCTCCGACAGTTCCCTCCCTGCGAGAAGCGAGGTTACAGGGAACCAGGCGGAGGGCCTTCTCGGTGGTGGCGCCCGTCCTCCCGTCAGATGTCAAGGAAATAAATAGCTATCTGACTTTTAGAAGACATCTGAAGGCAGCCCTGTTTAGGGGAGTTTTTAATGTTCGATGTTCTATTGTGCTTTTAATATTCTGTTGGGAGCCGCCCAGAGTGGTAGTCCAGTCAATATACAAAATGACCTGGGCAAAATTGCAACATAAACGCTATTAATGGCACTTTTATGAGAATTGGGTGTAGAATAACATATAAAAAATTAGACAGAATTAAATGACAGGAACACTGTGAAATCGTGATTTCAAAATGGTCGACCTGCTGTATCAGTTGTATTGTATTTCGATTAGTTTTCTAAACTTAATTGTGCGTATCCTATGTTTTTAAATTGTTGTTACCAAACGTCAGGGAAAATAATACAAAGTTGTCATTGATCTAGTTATTAGGCTACATAATTTCTGTATTTAAATGTTTGCTAAAAACAACAAAGTGAAAGCAATGGTACATTGAAACAAGGTCACAATAAGGCGCTTGAACCAGAACTTTTATTATGTATTACAAATAACGAAAGCAGACATCAGTCATCCATATCATCTTCTATATCAGAACAATGTTCAATCAACAACACATTTTCACAACCAATGGTCTGGCACTGACCACAAGCTGTTGAACATGGAAAACTATTTTTTTTGCACGTGCAACGGAATGTACAACAACCAGTGGTGCAGTTACAGTGGATAACTTTCAAAAGACTTTCAGGTGCAGGGGCCATGTCTGACATCACAGGGTGAAGCTGGTTGTCCTCCTTTATAATCCAACCCCAGTCATTAGGTCGTAAACCCT
Source organism: Lacerta viridis (assembly GCA_900245905.1). NCBI lineage: Eukaryota > Metazoa > Chordata > Lepidosauria > Squamata > Lacertidae > Lacerta > Lacerta viridis. Next base: position 24,445 of record OFHU01003492.1, on the reverse strand, counting down.
CTTTGTGGCATGACCATTCCATTATCTGGTAATATGATCGAAAACTATGGAATTTTGTTGCAGATGTAGTTGGTGGTAGACGTTCTGGTGCAACGAAAGAGTTTGCTGATGTTACTTTGTCCACTAGTATGCGATGTCATAATGTTCCAAGGGTATCATCAACTTTTCCACCAAAAAGTATAACCATCGCCTTCTGACCAGCATCTTCTATATTGATATGTAACTGATCTTTCAAACAAAATGCCGATGCTAATTCACGAAGTCGATTATCTGCGATACGTTTGTTGAAACATTTGCCTTTTCCTGTCCCAAATATTCTGGATGTGCTGTGTCACAGCCTGTAAAGGCGTGGAGGAAAAGAAGATAGTTGCAGGTCTCTGCGCCCAGTATCATTCTACAAGCAATAATGTCAAATGTGTGGTTTGGATTTTTTCCTTGTTTATCACTACGAAAATACAAATTAAATTCCGTTTGATGGTTAGCATGGTACAGGAGTAGAATCAATAAATCGGAATCTTCTCCAATCACAGTAGTAGTTTGGGGAGCCGCGTGTTGAGATTCCTGCATTGCAGCGGGTTGGACTAGATGACCCCCGGGGGTCCCTTTCCAACTCTGCCATGCCGTGTCCCTGCGAAAAGAGAGGGGAAGGGAATGTAGCGCGTGAGAAAGGGTGGCCAAAGGAGGAGAGGAGGAGATGAAAGGGCGAGGCAGAAAGAGAGTTTGCGCCACCCAGCTCTGACAGATGAACTCAGAGGGAGTTTGGCCCTTGGAAGAGAACACGTTGTGGAGCCTGCGATGGGAGCTTATGTCCCTAAGGCACACCTGTGTCCTCATTATGGTTCTCTAGCCTGCAGGTTTCAGGTGCGCGGAGGCAGGGAGGCACGCTTCAGGTGCTCCCAGAGAACACTGGTTCTTGCAAATGGGTTGTTAGGAGGAAACACATGAGCTTGCATCTTTGGCTAGCGGCCCTGTCTGCAGCCGAGCAGAACGCTTTTCGGCACAAGGGGATTTACTTCGGCATTCGGAGGCGATCAAGCTGCAAGGATGCCGTGCTACTGCCATGTTACGCAGACAGTGCAGCTCTTTAAAAGCACAGGTGCGGTCCAAGGTGGTATTCGTCCCTCGGTCGGCGGTCGCCCTTCAAGTTTCTAGTCTTCTGGCACCAGTACCACGCTCCCTCAACTCAACTCCAGGGGCGTAGCTAGCCGCTGGGCTGCCGGGGGCGGCAAGCCGAGCGGCACCCCCTGGGGTCGGGGCGTCGCTCCGTGCGCATGACGTCATGGCGCATGCGCACGGAGCGGCGCCTCCGCCCGGGCCAGCTGGCCTGCCCCTCTCCATTTCCCGCTGCCTCAGGGAGCGGAGCATGCGAAAAAAACCCGCTGAAAGGGGGAAAGCCCCCTCTTTCAGCGACTTTTTTCGCCGCTGGCTGGAGGCGGGGGTTACAGGAGGCAGGGCTCCGCCCCAAGTGTCACCCCCCCAGGGCGCTACCGGGGGGCCCCCACCCCCCTTGCTACGCCCCTGCTCAACTCAACTCATGTTATTTCGACCTTAAGCCCATATACAGGTGAAACTCGGAAAATTAGAATATCGTGGAAAGGTTCGTTTCTTTCAGTAATTCAACTTAAAAGGTGAAACTAATATATGAGATAGACTCATGACATGCAAAGCGAGATATGTCAAGCCTTTATTTGTTATAATTGTGATGATTATGGCGTACAGCTGATGAGAACCCCAAATTAACAATTTCAACTTTGGGGTTTTCATCAGCTGTACGCCATAATCATCACAATTATAACAAGCAAAGGCTTGACGTATCTCGCTTTGCATGTCATGAGTCTATCTCATATATTAAACTCCCAGTAGCTAATGAAAACAATTGCTTACGTAAACGGGACTTTCCCACGATATTCTAATTTTTCGAGTTTCACCTGTGCATCACTACCAGAAACAGAAACAGAACAGCACGGTCTGGTTTACAGCTAAACTAGATTAAAAATTTCTTGGCTGAATATCACGCTCCCTTATTTGGCATGGAGAGCCAACTCGTGGCGCAGGACCAAGGTTTAAACATCTTCCTTTTGCGTCGCTGCTGGAAAACAGAGGGAACGGGTGGGCGAGGGTCGGTTATTATCCTTGCCGTATTTCTGTTTTCTGTGCACCGGATAAAACCCTACGACAACACAAGAACTTTGAACCTGACCTGGCAGCACACGGCCTGGGCAGTCAGTGCAGATGTTTTCCAGGGGTGTCACGTGCTGTTGGCTTTCTGTCTCCCCCCCCCCGCCTGCAGTCGAGCCGCTGCATTTTGTAACCCTCTGGATCCGAATCGAGACTTGGAAGTGACCAAGGCACGGATCCCGTTTTGTTTTTCATTTCAATTTCACTTTGTGAAGCCATTAAAACAACTAAATGTGCTATGAAGTGTTGTAACGTGGGGATCATGATTCAGCAAACGATTTCAGCTCTGACGTAGCAGGCAGGAGACAGCTTCTTCATGTAACACTCTTTATTCAGGCAAACAAGACTGGGGAACTGAGGAGAGGGATGCTACATTTATAGGGACAGAAGACTGGCTAGAAAGGATACATTTTGGAGGGAACAATCTCAAGCAATCACAAAGCTGCCTTTTGGTGGGAACCAATAAGACTGAGGATCCAAATGCAGCAACTTGAATGAACCAATAGTAGCTGTTCCTTCTGGAACAGGAAGGCAGTTACTTTCCCCTAATGTGAATACAGACAATAATAATACAGATATGATAACCCTTGAATCAATACACAACACGAAGACCAAGCATCCTGTTGCAGCAGACCGTCCAAGGGTCCCTATTTTCCAGGAACAGAATTTACAGAAGCCATCCCAGTCTCTGATTTGTTGTTGTTTTTTTTTAAAGAAAATTTATTGAATTTTAACAATAAAACACACACAAAATACAACAAAAAAAACTACAAAACTACAAAAAATACAAAAATCTTAACAAATTAAAACACTTATTTAACTATCCTTATCTTCTTCCTAACATTGTTTTGGGACCTCCTCACATCCTCTCTCCTGTGTTCATTTCTAATCTTCTTTAGTAACTTTATAACATTGAAAATCTTCTTTCTCATCAAACCCATCCCAGTCTCTGATTTGATCCCAGAATGTCCCGCTTTTCCTGAGGGCGCCCCTACTTTCATTAGAGAAATAACTATGGAGTTATTCAACCTCTGAGGCAAGGAATAATAATAATAATAATAATAATAATAATAATAATAATAATAATAATATAGGACATCTCTGTTTTCATTGGAGAAATGCAACAGTGCTCTCTGCGATTTCCCGCAACTGGTTTTCAGAGGCGTGGCGGCTAAAAAGGAATGCTAAATTGCATCTCTCGCAAACACCTCTGGGGAAAACAAAATAAAATAAAAAAAATTCCTTCCAGTAGCACCTTAGAGACCAACTAAGTTTGTTCTTGGTATGAGAGTGTGCATGCACATTCTGAAGAAGTGTGCATGCACACGAAAGCTCATACCAAGAACAAACTTAGTTGGTCTCTAAGGTGCTACTGGAAGGAATTTTTTAATTTTATTTTGTTTTGAATATGGCAGACCAACACGGCTACCTACCTGTAACTGGAACCTCTGGGTAAATCTTGTCTGAATGCAGTTCTGTCAATATGGACACGCGTTTGAGCGGTGCTCGGGGTGCTTTTTTTCCCCCAGCTGCCGCACTCCTGTGTGGAATTTGGCCTCATAATGCCTTCAACAGATTGTGCAAAACTCTTCTCCTGCACCAGGGGTGGGGGCGAGGTTTCTCCTGCCTGAAGGCAGCATTCCCCCTGTGGAGCTGTGGTCTAAACCACTGAGCCTCTTGGGCTCGCCGATCGGAAGGTCGGTGGTTCGAATCCCCGCGACGGAGTGAGCGCCCACTGCTCGGTCCCTGCTCCTGCCAACCTAGCAGTTCGAAAGCACGCCGGCGCAAGTAGATAAATAGGTACCGCTGCGGCGGGAAGGTAAACGGCGTTTCTGTGCACTGCTCTGGTTTCCATCACGGTGTCTAGTTGCGCCAGAAGCGGTTTAGTCCTGCTGGCCACATGAACCAGAAAGCTGTCTGCGGACAAACGCCGGCTCCCTCGGCCGCAACCCCATAGTCACCTTTGACTAGACTTAACCGTCCAGGGGTCCTTTTTATTTATTTATTTGAAAGCGCAAAATCCCGGACACTGGAACGTCCAAAGGAAAAGCAGAGCATGCCGGGATCAAATCAGAAACCGTTGCAGGACTGTCCTTCAAAAATAGGGACATTTGGAAGGTCTGCGTTCAGGTCAAGCTTGCAAGCTTCCCAGTGGCACCTGTTGGCCACTATGAGAACAGGTTGCTGGGCTTTTTGGCCGGATCCAGTCATCTCCTCTTTATGTCCTTCGGATCCGCAAAGGGTTGGGGAAAATGAGGATGCAGGCCTTGTTTCTCAGACGCAGGGCTTTTGCCAATGTGATAAAGATTGCCCGACCGCGGGGAGGGACAGGATCTCAGGAGAGCCGTGAGTCTACGTGAGCTATGCCTGAGGTCTCGATCTTGCTTGCTCTGTGATGCCACCGAACCACACATGCAACTTTGTGCTGCCAAGATGTTTTGCTCCAGGGCACTTCACAGCAGCTATAACCCGCCTCGCAGGGCTGTTGTGAGGATTGAACGAGGAAGGGGAGAGCCACGGAGCCTGCCTTGAGCTCCCGGGGAAGTGCAGCAAAAAGGTAAAGGTACCCCTGACCGTTAGGTCCAGTCGCGGACGACTCTGGGGTTGCGGCGCTCATCTCGCTTTACTGGCCGAGGGAGCCGGTGTACAGCTTCCGGTCATGTGGCCAGCATGACTAAGCCGCTTCTGGCGAACCAGAGCAGCGCACGGAAACGCCGTTTACCTTCCCGCCGTAGCGGTACCTATTTATCTACTTGCACTTCGTGCTTTCAAACTGCTAGGTTGGCAGGAGCTGGGACCAAGCAACGGGAGCTCACCCCGTTGCAGGGATTCGAACCGCCAACCTTCTGATCGGCAAGCCCTAGGCTCTGTGGTTTAACCCACAGCGCCACCCACGTCCCTTAGATAATACTAATACATAATATTGAGGCCTGCTGGCAGATTGTTAGACAACGGGTTTCAAAAGTTTTGTAGCCAAATCAGGAATACAAGTCTGGGAATTGTGACAGTGGTAAGTTTTATCTCTCCCATTTGACCCACCCAAATCAACATTCCAGCAAGACTGAACAGACTGCATTTGGCAATACTACAGGGCAGATTCCCGAAATTACCACTCAAAGAGGGAAGGATAGACTCAGTCGTGCCTGTTCTACTGCACTGACCTGGTATCAGACAATTCGATCTAAGTCCATTAATGCTTCGATTGTTCGCTGGGACTCAGAAATATGTAAAGTATCGTAGAATCATAGAGTTGGAAGGGATCGCCAAGGGTCATCTAGTTCAACCCCCTGCGATGTAGGAATCTCAACTAAAGCATCCAGGACAGATGGCCATCCAACTTCTGCTTTAAAAACCTGCAAGGAAGGAGAGTTTACCATCATCCGAGGGAGTCCATTCCACTGTCAAACAGCTCTTACTGTCAGAAAGTTAAAAAATAAAAATAAAAAATTCCTTCCAGTAGCACCTTAGAGACCAACTAAGTTTGTTCTTGGTATGAGCTTTCGTGTGCATGCACACTTCTTCAGATACACTGAAACAGAAGTCACCAGACCCTTATATATAGTGAGAGGGTGGGGAGGGGTATTACTCAGAAGGGTGGTGGGAATGGGGATTGGCTGATAGGTGTGGAAAACCTGTTGGCGACTGTTAACGACTGCAATTGGTCTTACAGGAAAAAGCAAGGGGTGAGATGGCTAAAGATAGCTTTGTCATGTATAATGAGATAAGAATCCAATGTCTCTATTCAGACCAGGTCTCTCCATGGTTTTAAGTTTGGTAATGAGTTGCAATTCAGCAACTTCTCTTTCCAGTCTATTTCTGAAATTCCTTTGTATTAAGACAGCTACTTTGAGATCTTGTATAGAATGTCCTGGGAGACTGAAGTGTTCTCCTACTGGTTTCTCTGTCTTGTGATTCCTGATATCAGATTTATGTCCATTTATCCTTTGGCGTAGGGTTTGGCCTGTTTGTCCAATATAGAGAGCTGTTTAGTCGGAACCTCTTTTCTTGCAACTTCAAGCCATGGGTTCGAGTCCTACCCTTCAGAGCTGGAGAATACAAACTTGTTTATGTTCCCTCTTCATGTGACAGCGTTTGAGATATTTGAAGCTGGCTATCTTACCATCTAGACTCAGTGCCGTGGGCCCTTTTGGTTCCATTTAAACTCTTTAATCTGTTGGTCGTTAGCAGGGAGTGGCAATCAGATTATGCAGGATGGAGATAGCAGCCCGGTTTCTGATTTTGCAAAAGCGGTTTTATTGTGCCAAACCCCGCTGGGACTCTTGCCTATATTGCCAATAGAGGTTCGAGAATTTGAGACCCCGAGAACTGCAGGTTATTCGTGGGTCATGCATCTTAAGGAATAGCATCACCTGCAGGTTTTGGCCAATGCAGGGGGACAGGATCCTCTCCGTGACCTGCCTCGCATCTGATCTAGCAGAGGTATTGTCTTACTAATAGCAAAACAGGGGGCTTTGCCCCGCGGGCATCCGAGACCTAGAGGCATCTGGCAGTGCCATTGTGGGAACGGGATGCTGGGCAAAATGGGACGACTGGCCGGCTCCGAGACACCTCTGAAGTTCTTGCGAGTCACAGTGGGAGAAAAGCTCTTGCCCTTCTACCTGCGGGCTGTTGTTTTTTCCTGGAGGGACCAGGAAAAAAAACAAGATCCAGGGCTTTCGATGCAGGAGACAGAGCCGCAGGAATCTCCCGCCATCCTGCCAAGAGGACTCAGATGAAACGCTTCTTCTCGTTCCGCCCAGCATGCCAGGCGAACTCTGCAGAAAGCTGGCAGGCCATCAGAGGGGCATCAATATCCGTACCCCTGCCTCCTGGAAGAAGCAAGAGGGAGATGCAAATCTTTCATTTTTCAGAGTCCCGGGAGGAACGTGCTAACCTTCTTGCAGGCAGCGGGTGGTGCCACAGGAAGAAGGGATGTCGGAGGAGCAAACAGCCCCCCCCCAGAAGTAGAAATAGTCTCTCCCCGCCCCTTACAATAGAGGTTCCCAAATTTATTTGGCCTACCACCCCCTTCTCAGACCAAATAAAAACCCTCCCTGGAAATCCACCTTCTTTAAGCGAACAAGGAAAGAAGCCACGGCAAATTTGCGTTATTTTTTCATAGAACCCTAGAGTTGGAAGGGAACCCCAGAGGTCCTGTAGCCCAACCCACTTGGGCTCTCAACACAGAGAGCCATTGTGGTGTAGTGGTTAAGAGCGGTAGACTCGTAATCTGGGGAACCGGGTTCGCGTTTAATGTTTTATTATGTTTTTATGTCTGTTTGGGAACCGCCCAGGGTGGCTGGGGCAAACCATTCAGAAGGGTGGGGTATAAATAAGAATATCATTATTATTAAGAGAGCCAGTGTGGTGTAGTGGTTAAGAGTGGTAGACTCGTAATCTGGTGAACCGGGTTCGCTTCCCCGCTCCTCCACATGCAGCTGCTGGGTGACCTTGGGCTAGTCACACTTCTCTGAAGTCTCTCAGCCCCACTCACCTCACAGAGTGTTTGTTGTGGGGGAGGAAGGGAAAGGAGAATGTTAGCCGCTTTGAGACTCCTTCGGGTAGTGATAAAGCAGGATATCAAATCCAAACTCCTCCTCCTCCTCTTCTTCTTCTTCTTCTTCTTCTTCTTCTTCTTCTTCTCTCCTCCTTCAGTCACTCCCCACCCCCGTTCTCAACCTGCCTTTTGATAATAACAATAATTTATTATTTATACCTCGCCCATCTGGGCTGGGTCTCCCCAGCTACCCTCCCAACAGAATATTAAAACATGATAAAACACCAAACATTAAAAACTTCCCTAAACAGGGCTGCCTTCAGATGTCTTCTAAAAGTCAGATAGTTGTTTATTTCCTTGACATCTGATGGGAGGGCGCCACCACCGAGAAGGCCCTCTGCCTGGTTCCCTGTAACTTCACTCCTCGCAGGGAGGGAACCGCCAGAAGGCCCTCGGGGATGGACCTCAGTGTCCTGGCTGAACGATGGGGATGGAGACATTCCTTCGGGTATACTGGGCTGAGGCTCCCCCCCGCTTCCCCCCCCTTTCCTTCCCAACAAGGTAGATCGCTTAGGGGGAGGGACAGTTGTTTATTTTTGTTTTTTTAAATAATATTTATTGCATTTTTTATAAACAACAACAACAAACAAACAAAACACAAAAATTTCACAATCCATCACATTGCTATTTTCCATTGTGTGGGGACTTCCCTCCGTCCCCCTCTCTGAGCTGCATTGTCCAATTATCTCCTATAGCAGGTTCCTCTTCTCTAATCTTAAATTTTAATAAAAAGAAAATCAATCAATTCTGTCCAAAAATTAAATCGTATACAGGTGAAACTCGAAAAATTAGAATATCGTGGAAAGGTTCATTTCTTTCAGTAATTCAACTTAAAAGGTGAAACTAATATATGAGATAGACTCATGACATGCAAAGCGAGATATGTCAAGCCTTTATTTGTTATAATTGTGATGATTATGGCGTACAGCTGATGAGAACCCCAAATTAACAATTTCAACTTTGGGGTTTTCATCAGCTGTACGCCATAATCATCACAATTATAACAAATAAAGGCTTGACATATCTCGCTTTGCATGTCATGAGTCTATCTCATATATTAGTTTCACCTTTTAAGTTGAATTACTGAAAGAAACGAACCTTTCCACGATATTCTAATTTTTCGAGTTTCTTCTTACTTATATCTAAAAAAAAAAATTCTTGTTTCATCTTGACACATGACTTCCCCTGCCTATTCTACCTTCGGTTTTAAATCAATCTTCTTTTTTTTATAACAACTTTTCTCTAAAAATTAACTTTAGTTAAAAATAAAACAATCATCTTAATCATCTTACTTTATCATAAATCTTAACAAAATATTCTCAAAAAATCTAAACTTATTTCTTCTTTCCTTTATCATGTGCTATTAACATAAAATCTCAATATCTCCTTACTTATTCACTATAAACTTATAATTGCTAATGAAAATTTTACAATTGCTTACATCTTCCATTTAATGTCCACAGATCCAGACAACATTAAGCACAAACCTTGCACGATCAGGATTCTCACCTCTCTTCTGGGCTCCTCCGTTTCTTTGTAGCATTTTTCTTCTTGAGTTTTAATTCACCTGCCCCCGAGCTCCCACCTCGGGGACTGGATATTGCTTTTACCGTTCCGGGGCTCCACCCCCAAAGAACGGGTCTTTTTCCCGGATCGCCCAGCCATTTCCAAACTCCATCCCTTCTAACTCTCTGCCAAGGTAGCTTTTGAAAAGCCTCCTCTGAAAACAATTATCCCACTCAAGCTTAATTTCATAAATTCCAGTTTCAAGACTAAGCATTTCTTTGTCCGTTACAATAAAACAAGTTCTAATTTGGGGGAAGGGGTTCAAATTTCAGTTCCTGTCTCTTCCTTCCTTTGTTTCAGTTTCACCTCCAAATTTTCCATCGCCATTTTTCTGAAGCCAGAGCGTGACCAAAACTTACGGAGATATTTTCTACCCACTTAATCCCCAGGAAACCAGCAGTATCTTCAAATTTCAAACACTTTGCATTATTGTAGCAGCAGTTTAAACTGGTTATTTTCTTTCTTTCTCCCGAAGGGAAAGAGGCAGGCTCCCTTTCCTCTTTCCCCGGATCGTTGCAAAAATATAAAAGTCAATCAAATACTCACAACCACCGGTTCTTTTACAAAGACAGGTAGAACTAGACGCTATTTGTCGCCGCATTTACATCCCGCATGTCCCCTATACTTCTTCACCCCCACTCCCCCTTTACAGGGGGAGCGAGGGAAGGGTGCTCCCTGCGGGACGCTATTTCTTCCAGTCCTCGCAGCCGAAGCAGCCCACGACCACCCGCAATTTCACCTTCTCCTCTTCCTGGTCGCTTTTCCACGGATCCTTCCAGTCGTCTCGGCTCCCTGTATTTCTTCCAGTTCCATTCTCCTCTTCCTGGTCGCGGATCCTTCCAGTCGTCTCGGCAAGTTCCATGCGTTCGAACATCTTCATCTGCCAGTCATGTATCGTAGGGAACTCCTGCCCACGTAAAACAGCGGTGTTCCTCGTTTTGGAAGCTCGCATCCTTCTGGGCTCTCCGCCGAAACTGTGGTTGCATGGCTTTGCAGGAGGGAGGGAAGGGAATTCTCCCTGGGAAACAGCGAGAGGCAACCTGTCCCAGGTGCGGCAGGGGACTCTGCAATAACTCTTGGAGTGCTGATCCGCAAACCTGCTTGTGACTTTTGTGGAAAGGCAGGCAGCCGTGAGAGAGCTCAAGAAGTGTGTATATCCCTGGAGTACCGAAAACGGCAAGCTGGCCGGACAGAAGGGCCCAGGTTGGGTACCCAGGGTCCTTTGCACCCATGGCAAAGCGTAATAATCTATATATATATATTAAAAAAATGTTCCCATTGGGGTATTGATAGGTGGTGGGGAAAGGTAGTAGACGAAAGGATGTAAGGAAGAGTATGATGGAGTGTCTGTTTTTTAAGATGAATAGAAAGAATGTCTGTATGTTGTGTATGTCTGGTCTGTAACGTGTGAATGTATTATAAACTGTATTGACGAACAATAAAATAAAGCATTTTAATAATAATAATAAAAATGCAGGGAATGTTAAAAAAAAGCAATGTTCCCATTGTGTGCACGGCGGACACCGACGTTCTCCGTAACCGCTGGACCAAAGCGCATCAAATTAGTACAAAGCGTAACATGACCATCGAGGAAGGATCTGGCATAATAAAAATTAAAAAAACCCACACCTGTCATGCCTAAAATATAGAATAAAGGCAAAAAAATGGCGCGCCTATTATACCTCACCAGCAAAAGGAATGAAGACTCCAACAGCATCCAATAGAAAGGCAGATGGCCCGTCGACATCATCAGACCTGGCCAGAGCAACAATGCCTGTGCCCTCACCTAAAATGGCCGCCGCAGCTTCGCATGCTCCGAGAAAAAAAAAACACGGAGCAGGAGGCATGCCTGAGAGGTCGCACTGAGTAAGACCAGCTCTGAGGGGATTGTGTCGCTGGGGTGCGTGATTTTGGGACTGGGTAATTTTGGGACTGGGGTGGGGGAGAATGCTCTTTAAGGTCGCCAGTGCCCTCACCTAAAATGGCCGCCGCAGCTTCGCATGCCTGGTGTTTTTACATGAGTAGAATGTGTTCTTTTATGTAAAATGCATCTCTGGGTTATTTGTGGGGCATAGGAATTAGTTCATTCCCCCCCCCAAAAAAATATAGTCCGGCCCACCACATGGTCTGAGGGACAGTGGACCGGCCCAAGGCTGAAAAAGGTTGCTGACCCCTGCTCTAAAGGGACAGGGAAGAATGAAAACAGGAGCTTCCAGAATACTCCCGGGGTCAGGGGAATTTTAATATCTCACATATTAAAACTCCAGTAGCTAATGGAAACAATTGCTTACATAAATGGACTTTTCCATGATATTCTAATTTTTCGAGTTTCACCTGTATGTTAGAAGCCACCCAGAGCGTCTGGGGCAACCCAGTTATATGGGTGGGGTACAAATATAATAAACCATCACCGTCATGAAATAGGGCATCCCTATTTTTATCGCAGGCGTGTTGGAGGGTGTGGAACAGGATTTCTCTATTTTCATCAGAGAAGAAGAAGGAGAGTTTGGATTTGATATCCCGCTTTATCACTACCCGAAGGAGTCTCAAAGCGGCTCACATTCTCCTTTCCCTTCCTCCCCCACAACAAACACTCTGTGAGGTGAGTGGGGCTGAGAGACTTCAGAGAAGTGTGACTAGCCCAAGGTCACCCAGCAGCTGCATGTGGAGGAGCGGGGAAGCGAACCCGGTTCACCAGATTACAAGTCTACCGCTCTTAACCACTACACCACACTGGCTCTCAATGTTGGAGGGGATGACAATTCTCAGATGACATTGTTATTATTATACAATGATTGTGATGATGATGGAAGAGGACAAGCTTCCTCAACCTCGTCCCTCCAGACGTTTTGAGACTACAATTCCCATCACCCCTGACCACTGGTCCTGCTAGCTAGGGATCATGGGAGTTGTAGGCCAAAAACATCTGGAGGGCCGAGGTTGAGGAAGCCTGGAATAGGACACCAGAGAAATGTAAGAGGGTGCCGAATATGTCAGCAGATTGCGGGGGGGGAACCCTTCTGTGCCCCCCCCCCGAAAAAGGCTGCTGCCAGCCAGTGCTGCGCACACTAGGCGACATGGGCAAAAGCTTGGGGTCAATTTGAGGTGCCTTCCTGCTGAAGCAGTCTCGGTTTGCACGTGGGCTGACAGAGAGCAGGGTGCGAGTGCGAGTTTTGGAACACCACGTTCTCCCCATCCTCTAGGAACCCTTGAGGTAGAGCCATGGAAAGGGACTGGCAGCTGCAAAGGTCTGTAGCCTTGCACCAGAAACAACAAAACAAAACAAAACAAAAAGAGAATGCAAGCCGTGGGTGGAGGCATTCAGGTTAATCTGATAAAACGGGATCCTTAAAGGGAAACATCGGCCGCCCTCCCTTCCATAATCTCATTTGCCGCTTCTCCTGCTAAGGCTGGGAGCTGCAACGGAGACTTTTCGTCAGAGGGAGCTGTTTTGGACCTCATAAAAGCGGCTTCTGTGCAAGGTCAGAGCTTGGGGGTGGGTTCTGCGGGGGTGGGGGCTCGGCTTGAGGTCTAGGGGGGCCAGGCGTGCGGCCCTCTGCGCCTTTCTCCCTGGTTTCCACCCCCCCCCGGGCTCATCTCAAGCTCCGGCTCCTCCCCAGCCTGCCTCACTTCCTCCGAGAAGGTAGCTCATCGAGTGATTCACCTGCGTGGAGGGTGTCCTTAGATGGCAACGATGCTCTTGGGTTACCTGGATGAAAGATGGAGAAATTTGAGCAGCAGGTGTGTGTGTGTGAGAGAGAGAGAGAGAGAGAGAGGAGGAGGAGGAGGAGGAGGAGGAGAATGTATCTGCCAGCCAAGTTGGTGCGGCCCCCAGAAAGTTGCCCAAAACGGAATGCGGCCCTCGATGACACATTCCTGTTGTTGTTGTTGTTACTGCTGCTACTGCTACTATTTCAAATCTGATTTATTGGTTTTTCACAAAAAGAGAGAGAAAAACTTCGCAAATGTTAACAAATTTACTTTTTATCCACTGACTGCCCGACCTCTCCTTCCATGGTTTCCATATTTACCCTTCTCAAGTACGTTTTAAGCTATTTATCTTAACAAATAACTCCGTTGCTCATATTTCAAGTCCTGCTCGCATTTTCACATCCCTATAGGTAAAGGGTAAAGGGACCCCTGACCGTTAGGTCCAGTCGTGGACGACTCTGGGGTTGCGGCGCTCATCTCGCTTTACTGGCCGAGGGAGCCGGCGTACAGCTTCCGGGTCATGTGGCCAGCATGACTAAGCTGCTTCTGGCGAACCAGAGCAGCGCACGGAAACGCCGTTTACCTTCCCACCGGAGTGGTACCTATTTATCTACTTGCACTTTGACGTGCTTTCGAACTGCTAGGTGGGCAGGAGCAGGGACCGAGCAACGGGAGCTCACCCCGTCACTGCGGGGATTCGAACTGCCGACCTTCTGATCAGCAAGCCCTAGGCTCTGTGGTTTAACCCACAGCGCCACCCGCATACCTGGTAGTTCTTTAAATACTCAGTAACAGCTATCCAGTCCTCAATTGTTATTTTTTGGGCATTTTGGTCTGCAATCTTGTGCTGTTAATCTTGCCAGTTCCGCGTACTCCATTGTTCTCAAAAGGCATTCTTCTTTTGTTTTAAACCTCTCTTTCTTTCCATTTTTGGGCATACAATGTGTGTGTGTGTGTGTGTATTAACCAACTCTTTTGGTACATCATTATCTAGAATATTATTATTATTATTATTATTATTATTATTATTATTATTATTATCTTGCAGGGAGCCTCAGTTTTGAACCGTTTGCCTGTGGATAGAAATGTAGCTCTCTTTGCGCACGTGGTCCCAGCGGTCTCGTAGGCAGCGTTGCTCAGTGGTTAGAACAAGCAGGCTTTTGAAAGGTTCTGCCCGCCATCTTGATTCAAAATGGCACTTGAGCGTTGGCGGAAACCTGCTGCTTATCTTTGGGGGCCGTTCTGCAAATATTGATATCTTTACCCAGAATGCTCCGCGAGCAAGCAACTTTCTAAAATACAGAGTTAGGTAGACATGCGCGTTTCGTTCTTTTGTTTTTAATTACCTGTATTTACTTGCTCGTATTGTGTGTTTATTGTGCGAACCGCCCTGGGGTTGAGGGTGGTGCATTTAACAATAATTAAACCAATACTTAACGGGATAATTACAGGCTCCAGAAGGCTTCATGAATTTGATCATATGCCTTCTTGGCCTGGCTGTTCGTTCTTAGGTGCAATTCTGCGCACAGCAATTTAAGGAGGATGTTGGCAGGCTGGAACGTGTGCAGAGGAGGGCAACCAAAATGATCAGGGGTCTGGAAACTAGGCCTGATGAGGAACAGTTGAAGGAGCTGGGCAGTGGCGTAGCAAGGTAAATTGGTATCCGGGGGCAAAAAAATTTTTTTGTCCCCCCCCCCAGGCATGGGAAGGTCAGGTGGTACCCGGTGCGGAAAATTTCTTGTCAACCCCCCCATTGATTCCCCCCCCCGCAAAAATGGTTTTACGTTATTTCATATTTTCTTACAAAGGAATAATAACAAGTAATAATAATAATAATAAAAACTTTTATTTATATCCCGCCCTCCCCGGCCGAAGTCGGGCTCAGGGTGGCTAACATCAGATACATAACATTGGTATAAAATCAAACAATAATTAAATTACCTCCTAAAAACATCTCAAAATCAAATTAAAGTCTAATTAGATGGCTTTCCACAGGGTTAGGGTTGGGAACAGTAAGTGTTCTCTGAACTGAAATTTCAGCCTTCATGACATAGGAAAACAGCCAAGTGAACAGCTATTTTGGTGGAGGAGGGTCAAGATATTAACCGATATGCATGAAATTTCATATATAGCTATATAATCCCTAGTATAGTAAGATAAGACCTTCGGAGCAGGCATTTTAAAAAAAAATTCACAAACAAAATTTCCAAAAAAATAAAATCCTTCATAATTTGTCACCCCCTCCATTATGGAACCTGGGGCGGGCCGCCCCCCCCCTTTGCTACGCCCCTGGAGCTGGGTATGTTTAACCTGGAAAAGAGGAGACTGAGAGGAGATATGAGAGCCATCTTCAAATACCTTAAGGGCTGTCACATGGAAGAGGTTGAGCAAGCTTGCTTTCTCCTGCTCTGGAGGGCAGGACTCGAACCAAGGGCTTCAAGTCGCAAGACAGGAGATTCCGACTAAATATCAGGAAGAACTTTCTGACAGTAAGAGCTGTTTGACAGTGGAACGGACTCCCTCGGAAGATGGTAAACTCTCCTTCCTTGGAGGTTTTTAAGCAGAGGTTGGGTGGCCACCTGTCCTGGATGCTTTACTTGAGATCGCAGGGGGTTGGACTAGATGACCCTCGGGGTCCCTTCCAACTCTTAAGATTCTATGATTCGCACATTGTTATCTGGGTTTTTTCCCATTCAATCTCCCAGGGATTGAGCTTGTCCAAAGCCCTGTGGTGCCTTTCTCTCTTGACTGCAGCACTAATAATAATAATAATAATAATAATAATAATAATAATAAATTTATACCCCACCCATCTGGCTGAGTTTCCCCTGCCACTCTGGGAGGCTTCCAACAGAATACAGTGGCACCTTGGTTCTCAAACTTAATCCGTCCCGGAAGTCCGTTCCGAAACCAAAGTGTTCCCAAACCAAGGCGCGCTTCTTTCCCATAGAAAGTAATGCAAAATGGATTAATCTGTTCCAGGCTTTTAAAAACAACCCTAATAGCAGCAATTGGACATGACTTTTACTATCTAACAGGGCCGTTGATCCATAAAATGAGAGCAATAAACAATGTACTGCACTCACACAATCGATCGATCAATCAATCAATCCGTAGCTGGACTGGGTTCCACACGTTCACAAAAACAAAACAAAAAATTGCCGCAAAAACGCAAAATAAATTGCAAAAACAGACAGACCTCAGCGTAACACTCAAAACGGAAGCGTAACACTCAAAACAGAGTACGTTTGGCTTCCGAAAAATGTTCAGAAACTGTAATGCTTACTGTATTTTTCGCTCCATAGGGCGCACCGGACCATCGGGCACACCTCGTTTTTGGAGGAGGAAACCCAGAAAAAAATATTTTTTCTGGTTTTCCTCCTCTAAAAGCCCTGTTTTTTTTGAGGATCAGCTAAAAGTTTTGCAGCTTTTTTTGCAAAGGGGGAAAAGCAAAGAGGAAAAGCCCCGTTTTTATGGGGTTCAACTCACATTTCTGAAAAATCTTAAGGAAAGGGAGCCATTTCTACTGTTTCCAGACAGATAATCTAATCAGCCAGTCACATGTCACTGGGGAAACAAACAACCTCCCTCTGCAGCACATTCAACAAAGGAGGCCTGGGCAAGGGACAGGCTGAAAGGGAGCTGGGGACTCTTATCTCTCTCCCGATCTCTTGCTGATCAGCTGCTGAGCGGGGTCCTTTCAACACCCCCTTTTCTCTTTGTAAAATAAAAAGCATGATCCTCTTTTGGCCCCTGGGCAATTCAGCTCCAGGGACCACCATTCGCTCCATAAGACGCACAGATATTTCCCCTTACTTTTTGTTGTTGTTGTTGTTGTTGTTCAGTCGTTCAGTCGTGTCCGACTCTTCGTGACCCCATGGACCAGAGCACGCCAGGCACGCCTATCCTTCACTGCCTCCCGCAGTTTGGCCAAACTCATGTTAGTAGCTTCGAGAACACTGTCCAACCATCTCGTCCTCTGTCGTCCCCTTCTCCTTGTGCCCTCCATCTTTCCCAACATCAGGGTCTTTTCCAGGGAGTCTTCTCTTCTCATGAGGTGGCCAAAGTACTGGAGCCTTCATGGTTCTTACATTCCAGGTTCCTATGCAATACTTTTCTTTACAGCATTGGACTTTCCTTTCGCTTCCAGGCATATCCGCAACTGAGCGACCTTTCGGCTTTGGCCCAGCCGCTTCATCAGCTCTGAATCTACTTGTACTTGTCCTCCGCTCTTCCTCAGTAGCATGTTGGACGCCTTCCGACCTGAGGGGCTCATCTTCCAGCGTCATAACTTTTATATGCCTGTTGTCTTTGTCCATGGAGTTTTCTTGGCAGGGATACTGGAGTGGCTTGCCAGTTCCTTCTCCAGGTGGATCACGTTTGGTCCAAACTCTCCGCTATGACCTGTCCATCTTGACCTGTCCATAGCTTCCCTGAGTAATTCAAGCCCCTTCGCCACGACAAGGCAGGGATCCATGAAGGAGCCTTACTTTTTAGGAGGTAAAAAAGTGTGTCTTGTGGAGCGAAAAATACACGGTACTTCCGGGTTTGGGTTCCAAGTTGTTTTGAGTACCGGGGCGTTTGAGGACCAAAGTACCACTATGTTAAAGACACGACAAAACATCTTAACATTGAAAACTTCCCTAAACGGGGTTTGCCTACAATTTGGAAGCGGTTTGCACAGAGCTTTCCAGTGCTGGACCTGCCAGGCTAGCGCAAAATGAACAGCAAAAACAGAACAGACCTCAGCGTAACGCTCAAAACGGAAGCATAACGCTCAAAACGGATTACGTTCGGCTTCCGGAAAGCGTTTCAGAAACTGGGAACGCTTACTTCCGGGTTTGCAGTGTTTGTTTTGAGTACTGGGGCGTTTGAGGACCAAAGCACGACTGTATTAAAGACATCTAACATTAAAAACTTCCCTAAACAGGATTGCCTACAATTTGGAAGTGGTTTCCACGGAGCTTTCCAGCGTTGGAACTGCCAGACTAGGGTATCCATCTCCGGTCCTCGATTTCTGGCAGCAAGTTACCCCTCTTCCTAAAATCCAAGCCCGGTGAGAGAAAAGTCCTCCGGGCTGAAACCGAATCCCCTTTTCGGTGCCCCCCAAACCCCCTCGGAAGCATGAAATAGCTCTTTGCATTCATCAAACGGCGAGGTGACCTTTTCCAGGAGCCGAGAGCGCCCGATTCCACCATGACTGCAGGCAAAGGGCCTTGTATGCATGTGTGTCGAGAGTTTCGTTTCTATAGCAACCGTCTCCCCAGGATTTCCCTGGAAACGCCAGAGAGGAGCTTGGGCCCGTCGGCCAGCTTGGATTTATTTATTTTCAAGCGAATCAGGAGGATTCTGATGAGAGAAATTTTTACCACTGATGGGCCTGTCCATAATTTGATATCGGGCCATCATTCTTTTTTAAAAAAATATTTTATTTGTTCAATATAAGAACTGTTGTAAGAATTTTAAGGTCTTTCATATATATATATATAATTGTTATTAATTTACCAAACAAATAAGGCCACATGTCTGAAAACAGCACAGAAAGACAGGCCTCACTCCATTTTGACTCCTAGCTGGCCAAGTGTTTTCATCTGCAGGGAGGAGGTGAGAAGTCTCTGCCTGAGGATGGGCCATTTCCCTCACAAAGGAACAGCCATTACCCCTATAATCAAATGTCGTTGTTCAGTCGTTCAGTCGTGTCCGACTCTTCGTGACCCCATGGACCAGAGCACGCCAGGCACCCCTATCCTCCACTGCCTCCCGCAGTTTGGCCAAACTCATGCCAGTCGCTTCGAGAACACTGTCCAACCATCTCATCCTCTGTCGTCCCCTTCTCCTTGTGCCCTCCATCTTTCCCAACATCAGGGTCTTTTCCAATAATCAAATACAAGCAATCAAATAACAGTGTTCCCCTACCCCCCCCACAAAAAAACAGCCCCAACTATGTCCAGGTAATTACATTAGTACTATAATCAACAAAAAATTATTTCTACAGTTGCTGGTTTAAAAAAAATATCATTCCACACGTTCCCATGTGTTATAGGTGGTTTAAATGCATGTTCTTTCTCGGGTGCATATGTAATAAAGGAGGAGCACGTTATGTCAAAGTTATAGTTACAGGTAGGTAGCCGTGTTGGTCTGCCATAGTCAAAACAAAATAAAAAATAAAAAATTCCTTCCAGTAGCACCTTAGAGACCAACTAAGTTTGTTCTTGGTATGAGCTTTCGTGTGCATGCACACTTCTTCAGATACACTGAAACAGAAGTCACCAGACCCTTATATATAGGGAGGGAGGGGTATTACTCAGAAGGGTGGTGGGAATGGGTGATTGGCTGATAGGTGTGGAAAACCTGTTGACGACTGTTAACGACTGCAATTGGTCTTACAGGAAAAGGCAAGGGGTGAGATGGCTAAAGATAGCTTTGTCATGTATAATGAGATAAGAATCCAATGTCTTTGTTCAGACCAGGTCTCTCCATGGTTTTAAGTTTGGTGATTAGTTGCAATTCAGCCACTTCTCTTTCCAGTCTATTTCTGAAATTCCTTTGTATTAAGACAGCTACTTTGAGATCTTGTATAGAATGTCCTGGGAGACTGAAGTGTTCTCCTACTGGTTTCTCTGTCTTGTGATTCCTGATATCAGATTTATGTCCATTTATCCTTTGGCGTAGGGTTTGGCCTGTTTGTCCAATATAGAGAGCTGAAGGGCACTGTTGGCATTTGATGGCATACACAATGTTAGAAGATGAGCAATTAAATAGTCCTGAGATGGTATGTTTGATGTTGTTGGGGCCAGTAATGGTGTTGTCCGGGTTTATGTGGCAGCAAAGTTGGCATCTGGGTTTATTGCAGGCTCTGGTACCAGTGTCCATGTTGAGTCCTGTTGTTGTATCATTGTGGGTGAGGAGTTGTTTAAGATTGTCTGTAGGCGATGAAAGGTCTTCCTGCTAGGTCACATATATTCTTATTAGTGACCTACAGCAATTTGCATAAACCCCTTCCAAATGTTGCAAAATTGGTTGCCACCCCCCACGGCCTGCCGACAGTTGGCAAGAGCCCATGGGTCCTTTGCAGAATTGAGACCATAAAAAATATTTATCCAAACAAATTCTGCGTCCACATGCAATCTGTTTGTAGAATCTATTTCTGTTGTCTAGTTGTCAACTTCCATACCATGGTGAGTATATAATCCAAAAGTATTTGTTCCTCTGAAAATTTTAACCTTTTTGCGCATAATTGTACTTCTATCGTCCAGCACTTTATCGCGAAGCTTGGTGAATATAGGGCACTGTTAGAAGATGTTTAAAAGAGACATTATCCTCATTAAATCTCCAGCAAAGAGCTAAATTAGATAGTCCTTTTTTTTTTTTTTAGAAACGAGGTGGAATCCAATAGATTCTGAATATTATGTTCTGTTGCGTAAGTTGTGGTTGAAGAGCCGTCGATGCCATTGGTACTGATGCTAAAACACTTTCCCACTGTGTACGTAGCTCGGGGTTTCCCTAACTTGGGTCTCCAGCTGTTTTTGCAATCCCAATCGTCCCTGCTAGCTTTCCTTTTCGGTTTCAGAAGATTTGTCCAATTGTTCCAATATCTCCGGAGGTCAAGCCATTGGATAGGTCTAAAGGTGGTGGTGGTGTGTGGGGATAACCAACGTCCGGGACAGCCAGTAATTCCCGTAGTGCCTGCTCCCACTGGCCGTGAACGGGTAATTTACGTTGGTTATGACGCTGAAGGTCGTGAGATTGTTGTTTGGAGTTCCGAAGGTTTCCGAAGGTTTCCTTGGAGTCACGAAGGCTCCTCTGGAGTTACGAAGGCTTGAGGTTCCGAAAAGGAGGAGGATAAAAGAGGTGGCCAAAGCTAAGCGACCAAATGAAACTTGGAAATAAAATGAAATAAGAGACTGCAGTCAATGGTGGAGTTGCGCGTTCCCAGCTACTGCTCTGTGCGGCTTGGTTCTCCTTTCGCTTTCTCGCACGGTTGTTCTCTCTTGGCTTGTCTCACGCACTCTACACACCGCTACAGAGAGCAGGGGCTATTTATTAGTAAACTGAACAACGTCATAACATCATCAATAACCAATCACACCACTGTCTCTGTGTGAGTTTCCGGGCGGGAAACTTCTTCCCGACCGTTACCAAAGGTTATTTTGGCGCGCTTTGCCTCAAGCGCGGAGGGATCCAGGCAGCAAATCTCTGCCTGTTCTCCCTGGTCAAGAGGCATGGAGTCCATTTGTCACCGCTACTCCCTTCCAGACTTTGCAGCCCTATCCTCATGGGACAAGGACAAAATTCGCGACTGGATTCTTGCTAGGGACGCTGCCCTTGATCAAGAACTATCTAATGCGGCCAGACTCTCCACGTGGTTCCCTCGTGTGAAGGTAGTTAGATCTCTGGCCCACTATCTGAGTGATCTGATGGATCCTACGCTGAGAAGGGCTCGGCTCGATTTCATGCCATTCCCACAGCATTCCTACAGGGTGTATTTTCCAATACCCCTCTGGATCTTCGACTCTGCCCATGCAACAATGGAAAGATAGAGGACTTTATTCACTTCTTCCTCTACTGCCCACTATATGCCTCAATAAGATCCAGGCTTCTCCCTCTAATCCCGCCGACTATCGCCAGGGACGATGACCGCATGAAATATCTACTGGTGGATGCCAACCCCTTGGTTTCACGTGGAGTGGCCATCTACATATTACAGGCCCTGAAACTCAGGACCACCTTTTTGGCCAACTTCCCTTAGCCTTAGTCTTATGTATATTCCCAACATGGACACTGTCGTCACGCCTGCTAGTGCTTTTTATTTTTATTTTATTTGTTTTAACCTATTCGATTTTACTTCCAATTGTTTTAACTGTTGTATTCTCTGCATAATCGTGTCAGGCTACTGCCTGGTCTTTTACTATGTGCTATGGCCATAGGGCTAATACAATAAATAAATTGATTGATTGATTGATTGATTGTTCTCTTTGCCTTCTGCGCATAGCGCGGAAGGTTACCAAACTGCGGCAAGGTGCAGGAGCACCTGAAAACGTATTCCCACAGTGGTGGTGGTGGGGAAATCTGGCTTGCTTTGAGGGAAGATGCACACCAGGAACCTCCCTGATTCATAGCTCAGCTTTCTAGTGACTAGCCTTTTGCCGAGAAGTGGAGACAGACCATAGGGAATATTCGACACATCCCGGTATAAAAAAAAAAGCCTAGAGCTGGCTGCAATCTACACATAGTTAGTTGCGAGTTGCACCCGTTCCCTAGCTAATTGCTTAAGCTTTTGCGAAAGCGTGGAATATGCAGAAACATTCTAACTGCGCAGTGGGGGAGTGCCGTTGATAGAGAATTGTTGTTGTTGATTTATCTATTAAGAAATTTATGTCCTTCCCTACGACCTGGGCTGCTTTGGCACCCTAAACAATACAGAGTGTGGGGGTGGGTGGGTGGGTGGGTGGGTGGAAGTGCAAGATTAGCTGTTGCCTGAAAATGAGTAAGTGGATCTGCCAGTTCTGGAGAGATTGTTGCGGAGATGGTTGTGTACCGGTATTTGTGGGTGTTCTGGGGGTGGGAAGCAGTGGGAAGAGTTCGGGGCCTCTCGCTGGTGAATCAGAGATATTCAAGGAGGGGCTAACCCTGACGACTGTGCTCTCTGCCCAGTATCGGATTTACGTGTAAGATAAACAAGCTATGGCTTAGGGCCGTACTCTCTTGGGGCCCCCCCCCCAAATTTATTTATTTTTAAAAAAACCCACTGGATGTACATTTCCAAAATATAAGATTACATCAGGCATGTCCCAAGTCGGTTTTGGAAGCCTAATCCGGCCCACCGGTTGGCTTAAATCGAACCCTGTGGCGGTTTATTTCCTGGGATAAAACCCGTAAAAATAAAAACACCTCAAACACTTCAATCCTAAAAAAAAAAAAAAGCTGAACAGGTTTGGAGTAAAATCATAAAAAGGGTCAACAACTTTGGGTGGGCCATCTTGTCACCCCTCCCAGAGTGGAACTTGGGGCATACCGCCCACTCTGCCCCTTCCCTTGCCACTGCACTCACCTGCCCCACACCCATCCTGTAGGCTATGCCACACCTGGCTTAAAATGTGCTTGAACCTTGCAAGCAAGGCTCGAATTTACACAAGCTCCAATAGGGTTGGCTGCTATTAGAGCTCCCAAGTGGAGCCGCTCTCTTCCGAAAACTGGTTTCTGCAGGCTCTGCCGATTGGCGGCTAATCCCTGCACTACATTATTGGTGAGAGCTGACTGCACTTACTCAAATGGAGAGAGGAAGCCGTCTGCACATGCTTAGTAATCTGCATTCTCTCTAGAATCACTTTGCACGGTTCAAGCCTGCAACCTGAGAACTGATTCTTGTTTCCTCCCTCGAAGCGCCATCCCTTTTAGCCTGGGCAGGCAGAGCAGCTCTTCCTGCCCGGTTTTGCAAAAACAGGCTTGGGGCAGGCTGGCGCAAAGTGAAGCAGCGTAAGAGCCCTGCTGCAGCAGGCCAGTGGCCCATCTGCTCTCAACGGGATGCCTGTGTGGGAAGAAGCCCGAAAGCAAACCTGATCTTCTTGGGGCAGCGAGGAAGGGACCAAAACCGCCCCACGCCTTGCAACTTCCTCCCCACCCCAAACGCCCCAGCCTTCCCGGACAGCGAAAACAGCCAATCCGGGAGGATCCGCGTCAGCGCGGCCGGCCGGCTTCTCCCGCGGCGACGCGCCGACTGGATCGCTCAAGGCCCGCCCTGCGCGCGGCGGCGGCGGCGGCGGACCCGGCCAGCGGTGACGTGGCATTCTCACGTGCTCGGAAGCAAAACTCGGCGAGGAGGGGGCGCAGGAGCGACGCTGCGCACGGCTGCCTCTCTCGCCGCCATCCCTCGCGGGACGCCCTGCATTCCTGTCTGCGCGCCCCCCCCCCAGACGAAGAGGGCGATGCTGAAAGCCGTGGTCCTCATCGGCGGCCCCCAAAAAGGTGAGGGCCGCCAGCAACCCTAAAGCGGCCGGCCGAGCGTTGCTTCCCTCCCGCCCGGTGCACCTGCCCATCAGAGCAGACCCGCCGCCCCTCGCTTGCCCCACCTGCGGCGCCCAAGGGGCTTGCGGGGTCAGGCGGAGGGACGTGGCCTGAGGCTCTGTCTCGAGGGGCGGGGGAGCCGATTCTAAGGTCAGGCAGAGGAGAAGGGGGGGGGGGTTGCAGGCTTTCCTCCTGGAAGCCGGTTCCCCACATGCTGTGGGTGTGCGAGAGGGAGTTGACTATGTCGTCAGGCCTGGGAGACCTGTTTTCGAATTTCCATGAAGCTCACTGGGTGACCTTGGTCCAGTTATTTGCTAACCTACCTCACAGGGTTGTTATGAGGATAAATTGGAGAGGGAGAGAACCATGTATGCCGCCTTGATTTCCGTGGAGGAAAGGTGGGATAGTAACTTCGTGAGGGTATGACAC
>OFHU01002708.1:0-141097 GCA_900245905.1 Lacerta viridis | reverse complement strand
GGCTTATTTCCCAACTTCATGATGGGTCCTTGGCCAGGGTGAGACTAACACCTGCTGGTGATCTAACTAACCCTGTGCCAATAAATAGGGGAGTATGCCAGGGTTGCATTCTAGTGCCATTTCTTTTTAACTTATTTATTAGTGATATGAGGAACCCTCTAGCCGACTCACACAAATTTATTCACGCTCCGCATATAGCTGTCCCTTACTTCTTTATGCAGACGATGCGGTGCTACTCTCCTACTCTAGAGTGGGTTTAAGGAGGGCACTAAAGATTCTTGTGACCTACTGCCATTTAAATCACCTGTCTATTAACCATTCCAAGTCTAAAGTATTGATATTTTCAAGGAGTCGGAAACTCTATCCATGGAAACTGGAAGGAAGAAAAATCGAACAAGTGTATAAATTCAAATATTTAGGAATTTATTTTCAGTATAATATGGGGTGGAAATCACAAGTCGAATACTTATACAATAAGACAAAAACCCTGTCTCACTCTCTCCTCCGTTTTTTTCTTTTCTGAGGGGGCCTCATACGTCCCTGCGGCTTTGAAAGTGTACAGCATTAAAATGATGGCCACAATGGCTTACGCTGCCCCATTATGGGCTGCTTTTGCAAATCTTACACCTTTAGAGTCGGTCCAAAGCCAATTCTTACGTTGACTCTTAAAACTACCATCATGCGTAAGTAATGCAGCCATTCGCTTAGAAATGAAGATCCCCTCAGTTGAATCAGTTTTGTGGAGGCGAGTTTTGATTTATTGGCTAACCCTCTGGCATAAACTCCTGAACCACTATCTTATTCAATGCATGTGGCGGGATGACTTCACAAATTTGTGGACTGGAAAAATCTATGCCAATTTGCTGGCTTATGAGATCTCTCCTTCTGAATTACTCAAACTGGGGGAGATGTACAAGTGGCAAAAAGGTGCATAAATCAAAGTCTGGAAGATGTGGAGCTATATCAAAATCTCTTAACTGGTGGGGAAGTTTGTTCGCCGTTAAATATTGGCATTACCCCTATTTACTGAGTTCCATCTTATTTAACATCACTCATGGTAGCTTCACATCGATATGCCTTTATTAAAGCTAGGTTTAATGCTTTTCTATCAAACGTGCTGAGTCACAGATTTACTAAGGGCCAAGTCTCTCCCATGTGTGCCTGTGAAAATAAATCAACTGAATCTCTACAGCATATAATGTTCAATTGCCCTATGTACAGTTTGATCCGTGCCAGTATATTAAATCCGATAATTCAGTCCATTGCTGATAAGCCAGTTGACCTACGTCTTGCTTGGGTTCTACAAGATGTGGACCCTTACATAACTCTACAGGTTGCGAGATTCTTAACAGCCGTTATTTCGTATAAGAGACGAAATGGGATGTTAGCCGATTATTGATAATTATAAATATGTTTTCCAAAACGAAATTAGACACTGATTTTAGTCTTGATGCCTAAATTTTAACTTTAAAATTTCTCTGAGATATGTTTTTACGGAAATGTTAATATTGGTCCTTGTGAGTTGTGTTATCTTATTTGCGGCTTGTACGGTGCCGTCGTTTTATTTGATTCTCGTTTGTTTGTTCTGTTTTGTATTGTATGATGGGTGCCAATGCCGAATAAACATCTAACTATCTAGTGGGTTTCCCTGAGAGAAAGTGTTGGGACAAAAAACCAAAACCCTCTCAGACCCATAACTTGAAATAACAGGACAAACAAAAGTGTGGGTGGTCCCTTAGAGCCTTCATGAACTAATAATCAATCTCCTATGTGTGCAAAAGTCCAAAAATATTTTGCATTTACAAATTAGTTTGGCTTTTATTCACAAATTGCATTTAAAAATTAGTTTGATTACTAGGAGTTATTATCACTCCTGGAGAATTATTGAATTTCTGAAAAGAAGTTCAGTGAGGTTCAAAATAATGCCTCTTGCTAAGAAGCTTTGGCGGTTCCATAACCTGGGCAAACACAAGATGAAAGTTAGCTCATGGTTACATGCTTGATCTTCTATTCACACCTGAAATGGTAATAGAATGGAAAGGTGTCTGAGATCAGAAGTGGGGAGATGTACAAGTATGAAAACCAGAAGCACAAGTTTAGTAGTATTTCCACAAGTTCCCTGCAATACACCCTCCAAGTACCCCAATTTTCCAGGGACAGATAATAATAATCTATATATATAAAACGCAAGTGTCTCTGCATCCAGTCCGTGTGTCTCTGGGTTTGCGCTACTGAGCATGTGCCCCACGGACACAGGGATTGGAGCAGAAGGCGGCAGTTGAAGCGGCGGTTGAAATGGAATGCTGGCGCACCAGAGGCTGAAGGGCGGCCGAGAAGGGAGGACACGCTGCCACTCTCGCCGCTGGGCAGAAGGAGGAGGAGAACCGGGGGGGGAAGCCTCCCGGGAGATGATGCCGCCGCCTCCGCCTCACCCCCCTCGCTTCCCCACCCATCGCCCCACACTCCGAAAGGGGCTGGGAGCCCCACACATCCGGAAGGAAACCTGTTCTACCTTCGTGCAGTAAGTATGTTTAGGACAGGAACAATAAAAGGAAACACGCCGTCATTTCTCCCTCAGGAATCTTAATGCCGTGTAGGGAGCGCATGGTTTGCCCTGCTCCCTGCACTTCAGGACTTTGGGTTTTGTGTCAGAAATGTTCTAGCGCCCGTTATTTTAACGGGTTTAAACCACTAGTTTATAATAATTTATTATTTGTACCCCGCCCATCTGTCTGGGTTTTCCCAGAATTATGAAAGCCAGAAAGTTCCTCTTTCCCCCGCCAGTGCTGCTGCTGAGCTCAGGGAGGGGGATGATTTGGGACTTGTCCTGAGTGACAGCGGCTGTGAGGGGAGCATCCTGTGGCCTTTCCGTGGCTGCCAAGGCCCAGCCCCATGTGCCAGGCTGGCTCTGGGGGGCAGGCAGAGGGCAGGGCTGCCCTGGGTGAAAAGAAATGGGGAGTGGAGCAGAGGGCAAGGGAAATTGATTATTTATTTATTTATTTAAAAAGTGCTTTGTCAGGCTATGTCTAATTTATTTACTGTGTGTGCTTTTCTTTTTGTAAATTTAGAATAAAATTAAGTAAAATCTGGATTAAGGGGTTTCCTCAGGATTATGAAGGGCATGTGTCCCAATGATGTAGTGGTGGTGGAAATGTTTAGTGGTGGGGGACGGACAACAAAAAATGGAGGGTAAGGGAGGGTCAGTTGGAGGTAGGGAGTGAGAAATGTCCCTATTTTCATTTGAGGAATGTTGGAGGGTTTGCTGCTAACTTCTCAAATGTCTGAAGATAGTGTAAAGTAAATCAGAATAAAGTTGCACTGAATCCAAACTCCATTCAACAGCAGGGCTGCTGCTGGCTGGTCTGGTCTCAGCCTGGCCGAAATTCTTCCTAGCTTGCACAGGACCCAGCTGAATGGGCTTAGGATCTAGCCCACCTCCCCTCCTCAGTCCCAGCCCTAAAAGAGTGCTTCCTTAACCTGAGCCTGTTGATTTACAAAGTCTGTTCTCTGCCACTCTGCCTCCTTCCCAGTTCGGCATGCTGACTTTCCACATGAAGTTATTGGGCTAAAACAGGCTACACACTGAAAACAGAAATAAATAATAGATCTCATTTATTGTAAATGCTTACTTAATCCATCCCAGCAATCCTCTTAATAAAAGAATGCTATCAGAAGAATGCTAACTTCTTAGCAGGAATTTATGAGTTTATGTGTTGACACCATTAACCACACCCTCCCCCCAAACTTAATTTGCCATTGGACATTTTAGGAAATGCTAAAAATGTTTCTTTTTACAGGTTGGGATTTTGACAACCCCGGGGAGGCAATTGTCAGTATTGTAATGTCTTATTCTCACATTGCATAATGTTGCAGGTTGCCTTTAATTACTTAATTGATGCATGAGTATGGGAACTATTTAAATGTCTCCTCCCCTCTCTCTCCCTTTTACCCCTCTGCTGAAGAAGATGGATGTGAGAGTTGTCTTGTTGTTTTGTTATTTGCTTTATAAATAAAACCTTAGATGTTACTTTCCAACCACAGTTGCTTTTTGCTGCATTTTGCTGTAAAAGACTTTGTTTGCTATCTGCAAAATGGACTTTTAATGCTCACAATGGTTATGGGCCCAGACTGTGTTCCTGGACTGTGTGCAGACTGTGTTGGACTGTACTCATAATGATTATTTGCTTTCAGCCACCTTCATTTTTCTTTTCCTTTCTTTTTTATTACTACCAGAAAATGCAGGGCCTTAGAAATACATTTCCCTTGATGCCAACTTCTTTATGCCTGCCATAATTATTTGGCTTATTGGAGAAGGTTGTTTTTTTTCTTAATTAAAATTTAATATTTTAGAGTGTAGGAACCAGGTAGCATTTTGCTGTTTTCTCTTTCTTGTCTTCCACTCAGATATTTATTTATTCTTGGCAAAATGATCATGCCTCTTGGGCAGCTGGCAGTCTGCAAGGTCACCAGTCTTGTTCTTTACCTTTAGGCATCTTGAATTTCTTTAGATACCTTGAATTTTTAGATACCTTGAATTTCTTTAGTACTAAGTAGATATAGAGAAATATCTATAGACAGATGGCTATATCAACCCTGCCTTTTTTCCTGACAGGACTCAATTTTTCCTTGATGAAGATCCAAGTAAGGAGAGGCTTCTGCAAGTGTCTCACCTGCTTGACCAAATCCTCTTGGCACCTCTGCCCACAACAGACATATGGCTTCAGGGTTGGGTTTGTTGGGTTTATTGCACTATTCTATTCATCCTCCTTGCCCACCTCTTCTCATTAGTAAACTGTCTATCACATCTTGATTAAAATATTGCAAGTCCTTGGGGCCAGCCAGATAAAACTGTCCTAGAGACTATCAGCAGTCATCTGAAAATCCATGTTCTTATGTCAGTGGGATTCCTCTGCTTTGAGGACCCAAGGCTGTAGATGTTTTAGATAAGATAAGTTCTGCTGAATTCTCAGAATACTGATGATCTCAGAATAACCTTTTCCACATCTATATTCAGACAAGAAGGACAACATTTCTAAGCAAAAGTGAGTACGGTAACTCAAGCAAAATCAATGAAACTATCCAAATGAAGAGCAGGAAGCTTCAACAACAGCATTTTGTAGGTTTATTATACAACCCAGACAGGTTGTATAATAAACCTAAAAATCAAAACAGAAATACAGTATATTCTGGCGTATAAGACTACTTTTTAATTCAGGAAAATCTTCTCAAAAGTCGGGGGTCGTCTTATACGCCGGGTGGAAAATCTGTGGTTGAGTATATCTCAAACTCTATATTTTAACTGGAAAGGTTGGGGGTCGTCTTATACGCCCAGTCGTCTTAAACGCTGGAATATACGGTATCTAAAAATCTGACAACCTGGCAACAATGTGTGTGACACAGGGCTCCGCTTTAAAAACACAGGATTTAGCACAGTTGCCATATCATAAAACTGAATGGCTGCACACAAAATACAGAGCAAGGCTGGGCAATGGAGTCAGGTAACCTGACACCAAAAAGGTAACAAACACAGCAAGTGAAAGATTGAAGTTCCTAGCAGGTTATGTTGCTATGCTTTTTTGTTTCTCCCAGTGTGAAATAAAGAACAGCCAATTCTGACGAGAGGGGAGAGAGAGAAACATGTGCACTGAATCTTAAAAATTATGTCTCTGTAGTATACTTGCCATTTCAAGGAAGGGTGCTGGTGGGTTTTTTTAAGTGAGGGGGGCATGACTGATCTTGTAAAAGAAACAGCCAGAAAGTGTGAAATAAAACTAGTAGCTACTTTGCAGGATTCAGATAGTTGGATTTATGTATACTCTGTAGAAGTGTTATGCATTCTAGATAAGAACTGTACTTGTAGTTTTACTAACCCCCCCCCCAAAAAAGTAGCTCAAATTTTGCACCATGAAAAATAGATTTGGGAGTCTCTCTACACTTTCAACCAGAGGTTAGGACCTAGATGCCAGGGGTCCTTTTACCACCTTGACTTACCCAGCTGCAGCAATTCAGGCATTGACATCCAGATCAGATCACTGTAAAATGGGGCGGCCTTTGAAAGAGTTACTGGAAACTACTGCTGAGCCGATAGGCAAATGGAACCTCAGCTTTCATTTTTTAAAAAAGTCTCTAGCTGTTGCAGAACGCTATATAAAAAAACAGAATTACGGGCCCTGTTGTCCTAGACCACTCCTACCTTTCAGTGATTTCACTATTGTACGAAGGCATAGCAAAGACTGACATCTAGGAAAAGAGATCTAGCCAATTTAAAGAAATAAATTGTTTTTAGTTGTTTTTAGCCTTTTAGTTGTTAAGTATAATTATTCAATTCACAGCTAAATGCTTTAACATGGGGATTTTCCATGCGGTTATCTTAAAGCTAAAGAAGTTGGGCTGATCTCAGGTTCTCAGCTCCAGTGCAGATGTAAGGTTATTGCATCACATGAGAGGTGTTGAATTGCAAGTTGCCATTTTGGAAGGGTGATGGCTGGACATCTTTGTTCTCAGACTGTGAGGGGAAGGTTGTAAACGACAGAATCTGCATTCCCTAAGGCCAATGGAGGTTGGAATGCAGGCAGTTGGGAGAGACAGACCTCTGCTTCTTGGACTGCATTTCATATTTCATATTTTGTTTGGATGTATTATTTGGGTGTTCCTGTTCTGTTATGAAGAAAGTTCTGTAAGTAAAGTTTTTGAATAATATCTAATGGGTCTGGACAATGCTTCATTACTCCAAAAGGAGTAAATGTTCATGTATCCAGTCACTCCAATCTGTGCAATATTAATATCTGCAATATTAGTTTGGAGAAGGCAATTCCTGCCTGCTAGGAAAATAATCACCATCACATACGTATGCAGGATATCAGTGCTAGCTATGATTGGGCAGTTGTCCATCTACACAGATGCAATGTCCAGCCAGAGACCTTGTCAGTTATGCAAAACCCAAGGAAATTTGATGGTGCCATTCTGAGTTTTACTTGAGGTATGTCCTGGGTTTGCATATTTTTGGCGGAGAGTGTGGGATGTAAACCATACAGTGGGGGTGGAAAATTGACTTGAGGCGTTGTACAATTAAGAGCTGGGAGGGTGATGAGATGCCCAGGAAAGAATTGGGGATTTCAATGGCAGTGGGAGGGATTTCAATGGTGCCAGGTCTGTCTAGGTGCCAGGACGTCTATAGACTGGGGACAACAGAGGGATAAACCTCAAATACAGTTTATCAGTGTCCAGATCTCCCCAGACCTTGTTGTTACTCAGTAATCAGATCTGCAATAAATTATTACCTTTTCTCTGCTACTAAGGCTGAAGGAGCGTCTCCACACCACATCGTTCTGCTCGGACACTGGGAACCAGGCAGAGGGCCTTCTAGTGGTTCCCCCTGTACAAGAAGCCAAATGTCAAAGGGAAAAACAACTCCTCCCACCAGATGTCAAAGAGAAAAACAACTACCAGATGTTTAGATGTTTTAATGTTCTGTTGGAAGCCACCCAGTCTCCCCCTCCTCCCACCCTTCCCCCCATTTTTTCCTCCCCTCCCCCCTTTCCTTCTTCCTCTTTCTCCCTTCACCCTCTATCTATAGTCTGCTTGTCTGGTTCTGTTTCTGAATGCATTCCCAACCCCACCTCCCACCTTAACCGGACCCTAATACCCCTTTTGGGTATATACAACACCCCCCAACAAACACATATTTCCCCTGGCCCACTCCTCTGGCCTCCAGCATCTCTGCCTGCTAACCCCCCCCTTTATGTGAACTGTCTGTCTGTTGGTCTACCCATCTCACTGCTTACCTGACCCCCACCTTGACGGCACTGCTGAAGAGACTACAGAACCCCCAGATAAGTTCTTAAAGCACAGCCCAGAAGTGACATAAATGACCACCTAATCTGAATGCTCTGCAAAAGCTACCAGTCAGCAACACCTGATCAACTCAGCAACCCACTAACACCCAGGAACCACCACCGACACAACTCTTAACTGCAACACATCCTACTCCAAGAGGACGCCAAGCAGACCTCAAACCAAAACCATCAGGGAGATTGAGATGACACCAACCAGGGAGACGGCAAACAGTGATGAGACCACAACACCCCTTCAAGATGACGATCATCCAACAACGAAATGAGATCTGAGGGAAATGGAAGCGAGATTAGCAGAAAAAAATAGAAAAAAATAGCAGAAAAACTGGAGGCTGCAGTGGCTCCCCTGATCTAACCTCCAAAGTGAAAGCTCTAGAGAACAAGAACCAAGAGCAAGAAAGAAAAATAGAGCAATACCAGGAAGAGAACACACGTGTGAAAAAGAAACTGGACGAACTGGAAACAGAAAACACAGAAATGAGAATCAAACAAGTGGACCTTGAAGATCGCAGTAGACATTGCAACATCCGCTTCTGCAACTTCCCTGAGAAAACAGAGGAGAAAAGTTCAACAGACCTAATTGTAAGCTGGCTGAAAAATACAATCCCAAACCTGACACTCAAGGCAGATGACCTGGAGAGGGCTCATAGAGCCCTCAAACCTATGCCGAAACCTAACCCCCCCCGCCCCCAAGCGACATCATCGTATGCTTCACATGCTACAAAAAGAAGGAAGAGGTATGGAACAACCTCAGAAACTCAACCAACCTTCGATATGGAGAAACTCCCATATTGGCCTTACAGGACTTATCTCAGGACATCCTAAACTGGAGGAAAAGCCTATGCCTGTGCACCCACAGTCTCCAACAAGCAGGGATCAGGTACCGATGGGCTTCCCCTTCCGCCTCATCATAACAACCAATACAACACAACAGATGGCTACCAACACACCTGAGGCCCTGCAGCTCCTGAAGAACCTGGAACTCGACCTTCCATCAGGATGGCAACCAACAAACTCACCAAATGATAGCCACAAGCATAACGAAACAACAGCAAACAGTTAGACGACAGTAAAGAAGACAAAGAAACAACAGAAGTGTCACGACAATACAGTCAAACACCACACACAGAATCGTTCGCTGGGCATACGGCACCAGAAACCAGACCAAGATTAACCAAACCAACCCCTCATAGATGGACAACCCTAAAACAAAAACCTCAGCTGAATGATGCAACCGGAAGAAACTACAAACTGAAGGACTAGCCCCCTACCCACAACATCCTAGGTCAGCGCAACCCCATTGGTTCGTTAAACAACACAAAGTGAGAGAAACAAGACAACCCGGACAGGTTGACAGGGAATCGCCCTACATAATAGATAAGCAAGATGGCTAACTTAAAAGCAATTACATTAAAGGTGAGGGGGTTGGGAAACCCCATCAAAAGAAAATGCATCACCTCATACATAAATACCATGAAACCACACATCACCTTCCTACAAGAAATACATAACCCACTCCTAGGAGGTGACCTCAACCTAAATATGAAAGGCATATCCCTGAAAAACACTCACCTTACAACTCCATGGGCATCCTTCCTCTGCAGAAAACCCCCAACAACTAGGGAC
Source organism: Lacerta viridis (assembly GCA_900245905.1). NCBI lineage: Eukaryota > Metazoa > Chordata > Lepidosauria > Squamata > Lacertidae > Lacerta > Lacerta viridis. The sequence goes on along the minus strand of OFHU01002708.1, from coordinate 131,618 downwards.
TCATAAAAGTTATTAAAACTGTTAAAAAACAGGGGTCTCTAGGACATTTGCGGTGAACAAAACCCGGGAGACCCCAGCCATACATTCCAATCCAGACACTATGGTACACAGTGTCTAGAATGGACAGCATTCTGCTCACACAGGGCCTGATCCCCTTAGTGGAATCAACAAACTTAGGCAACATTAAAATCACAGATCTACATTCTAACTACAAAAAAACACATCAGAGAGAGTCTCAGAAAAACTTTCCAATATTACTTCAAAGAAATTGATGTAGGCGATATAACAACCCCCCTGTTATGGGACGCAATGAAAGCGCTTACCAGAGGAGCTTACATAAAAGAGAAAGCATTCCTTAAAAAACAAACCTCAAAAAATAGCAAAATAGAACAAGACATCACTGCCCTCTCATTACGCCAAAAACAAACAGGATCCAAAAAAAACCCCTTAAAAACCCCCTCAACTTATGGAAGATGTTGTTTAGTCTTTTAGTCATGTCCGACTCTTCGTGACCCCATGGACCAGAGCATGCCAGGCACTCCTGTCTTCCACTGCCTCCCGCAGTTTGGTCAGACTCATGTTTAGCTTTGAGAACACTGTCCAACCATCTCATCCTCTGTCGTCCCCTTCTCCTTGTGCCCTCCAACTTTCCCAACATCAGGGTCTTTTCCAGGTAGTCTTCTCTTCTCATGAGGTGGCCAAAGTACTGGAGCCTCAACTTCAGGATCTGTCCTTCCAGTGAGCACTCAGGGCTGATTTCCTTCAGAATGGATAGGTTTGATGTTCTTGCAGTCCATGGGTACTCTCAAGAGTCTCCTTGTAACGAATTGGATCTAAGTTAAGGGATGTTCAGAAACCCATGGTGTTTTATGAGTTAATGGGCACCCCAGTTTGAGTGGCAGATATCCCATGGGAGGCGGGACATTCCGCTCTTTAAAAGGAGGGAGCAGCCGTTAGAGAGGAGAGTGGTGACTGGAAGAAGGAGGGCGTGGGGCCAGGATAGTGGTGGGTAGGTTAGGATAGGTTAGGATACGTTGAAGATGTGTATATGATGCTGAAAGAAAGAGTTTACACTGTTATGAAACTAAGCTTATAAACCATTACTGAAACCGTTAACAAGGGGAGAGCGTGAAGTGGAGGTTTGTCGCACTCCTCCAGCACCATAATTCAAAAGCATCAAAAGCGCCCTCTCAAAGAGAAAAAACAACTACAAGACTTTACATTTCTCCTTGTTCAAATTCATCTTGTTTGCTTTGGCCCAGTTGTATAATCTGTTAAGGTCATTTTGAAGCGTGATCCTGTCCTCTGGGGTATTAGCCACCCCTCCCAATTTGGTGTCATCTGCAAACTTGATCAGGATGCCCTCAAGCCCATCATCCAAGTCATTGATGAAGATGTTGAATAAGACTGGGCCCAAGACAGAACCCTGTGGCACCCCACTAGTCACTTCTCTCCAGGATGAAGAGGAGCCATTGATGAGCACCCTTTGGGTTCGGTCAGTCAGCCAGTTACAAATCCACTGAATGGTAGCATTGTCTAGCCCGCATTTTACCAGCTTCTTTACAAGAATATCATGGGGCACCTTGTCAAAGGCCTTGCTGAAATCAAGATAGGCTATATCCACAGCATTCCCTTCATCTACCAGGCTTGTAATTCTGTCAAAAAATGAGATCAGGTTAGTCTGACATGACTTATTTTTCAGAAACCCATGCTGACTTTTAGTTATCACAGCGTTCCTTTCTAGGTGCTCACAGACCGTTTGCTTAATGATCTGCTCTAGAATCTTTCCTGGTATTGATGTCAGGCTGACTGGGCGGTAATTGTTTGGGTCCTCTCTTTTCCCCTTTTTGAAAATAGGGACAACATTTGCCCTCCTCCAGTCTGCTGGCACTTCGCCTGTTCTCCAGGAATTCTCAAAGATTACTGCCAGTGGTTCTGAAATCACCTCTGCCAGTTCTTTTAATACTCTTGGATGTAGTTCATCTGGCCCTGGAGACTTGAATACATCTAAACTAGCCAAGTATTCTTGTACTACCTCCTTACTTATTCTGGGCTGTGTTTCCCCTGCTGAATCATCTGCTCCATATTCTTCAGGTTGGGCATTGTTTTCTTTTTTGGAGAAGACTGAGGCAAAGAAGGCATTGAGGAGTTCTGCCCTTTCTCTGTCTCCTGTTCGCATTTCACCATCTTCTCCTCTAAGTGACCCCACTGTTTCATTGTTCTTCCTTTTGCTACGGACATACCCATAAAAGCCCTTTTTGTTGCTTTTAACCTCTCTAGCAAGCCTGAGTTCATTCTGTGCTTTAGCTTTTCTGACTTTGTCTCTACACGTGCTGGCTATTTGTTTGAATTCCTCTCTGGTGGTTTCCCCCTTTTTCCATTTTTTGTACATATCCCTTTTAAATCTTAACTCAATTAAAAGTTCTTTAGATAGCCACCCTGGCTTCTTTAGGCACCTTCCATGTTTCCGTCTCACTGGTATTGCCTGAAGTTGTGCTTTTAATATCTCCCTTTTAACAAGCTCCCAACCATCATGAACTCCCTTCCCTTTTAGTATTTCTGTCCATGGGATTTCACCCAGCATTTCCCTAAGTTTTCTGAAGTCGGCTTTCTTAAAGTCTAGAATTTGAGTCTTAGTATGCTTGGTTGCTCCTTTCCGCTGTATAATAAACTCCAGTAGAGCATGGTCACTCCCACCTAATGATCCTGCCACTTCTACCCCACTAACCAGGTCATCACTATTGGTTAGGACCAGATCTAAAATGGCTGATCCTCTTGTTGCTTCTCCCACTTTCTGGACAATGAAATTGTCTGCAAGGCCAGTGAGGAATCTGTTCGACCTTATGCTCTTGGCTGAGTTTGACATCCAACAAATATCAGGGTAGTTGAAATCCCCCATTACTACTATCTCACTTCCTTTTGAATGCTTGGCCATCAGTTCCAGGAAGGCATCATCTGTGTCCTCAGTTTGGCTTGGGGGTCTATAGTAAACTCCCACAATGAGATCACTGTTATTTTTCTCTCCCTTAATTTTGACCCAGATACTCTCAACTTGGATTGATGATGGTTTGTGGGAAGGAAGGACACTGGAGGACATTAAACGTGAACGTATATGAAGTTTGGTATGCTTATGCCTGGGAATTAATTTTCTATTACTTCCTTTTGGAATTTAGAAACCGTATATAAAAAGCCTTTCTTATTGTCCTCTTTGAAGATATCTTTTAGCTGCCTATGGTGCAAAGCTACAACTCTTTTTAATACATCCGAGTCTCTCTGGTATTTATGAACAACTTAAATAAAATGCAAGTAGGGAGAAACAGACTTCTGAAAATGCATGCACAATCTCTTTGCAGGAGTTCATGAAATCTTGTAAAAGGTTTTTTTTCCTCCAGTTTACAGAGCAATCCTATATGAGTGTTTATTCAAAAGCAAGTCCTACTGTGCTCAGTGAGTCTTGCTCCCAGGTATATGTTTGTAGGAATGGAAGATTTTTTAAGCCCAGTGATAATTATACGCCATCTTGAGCATTTATTTGCTGGCAGCAGCTGCTTATAACAGTCAAGAAAAACAAAAAAGTATTATTGTTCTCTCATTTCTCACCCACTTCCCCATTGCCTCCCCAATTCCACTGCAGGTCTCATGGAGTAATCAGAGCTGACTTCTGAGCAAACAGGGTTGGGATAGCAGCTGATGCTTCTAAGAGGTGACTAAAAGGTTTCTGGTCATTTGACAGCATACAGTATCCACAGCAGATTTAAATTTACTGAGTTATAGAGCTAAGTCAATAATTTAGTTTCAGCACTTGTCAGGAAAACTTTCAGAAGTCACCAAACTGTCTCTCTGTTTTTCTTAGTTTTTGAGGAGTTGAACAGGAACTTTCAGAGTATGGGCAATACTGACCTAAGAACAATTCCCTATGATCTCAGTGGGCTTTGTGATTCTGTCCCATGACTGAATATGATCAGTTATGCAGCTTTATGTATTTATTTTTAATTCATTTTTTATTAGAAATATCCTAGAGTACTATATTGTACTATACAATAATATAGTACACAAGCAACAAAGTTTATATGAAACCAGTATTTCCTTAAAACAATAACAATGAACAGGTGCAGTGATGTCAAGGATGCCCATCTCCATGTCTGTGTGCATAAAGGATAAGTGGCTTCAACCAGAAATGTGTAGAGCTGAAGTGCCATCACTTCATGCTTGTAGTTCCCTCATGCGTAGCAACAGCAGGGAGTGGAGCCAGGATTCTAGCTCTGTCCCCAGCATAGCATTCCTTTCACTATTCCATCACCAACCTTGGTATTTTAATTAAAGGTTTGTACAAATAGCAGAATAGGGCTCGTGTGATCTTCCTTTGCCTCGGATCACATTTCCAGGAACAAGGCAACCAGCAAATATGGCAGCTGGCAGCAGCTAATCAGGAGACAAGCATGACTGTTGGATAGAAGATAAAAAGGAGGTTTAGGAAAAAAAACATTTTCCTCCTGTAGGCCACCCTCCCCTACCCACAATGGGAAATATTCAATGAGATATACTGTAAGTCCCTCACCATTTAATCATACTTTCCCCATGAAATGAGAAAATTGTACTTATGCAAGAGTACAGTACCCAGAAATTCTTAGCACCCTCACAACACACTGGATTTTTTGCAGGGTGGGAAGACATAGGAGTTATACAGTAAAACCACATATGTGCTGGTTTTATACTGTGTATAAAACCAAAGCAGATCTATAGTTTGGAATGAAGCCATGGTAAATCCCAGTGCATTTTTTTCCCCTGCTGCAGAGTCTGGGAATGTGGCTCAAGATTGCACCAATCCATTCAATTATGTACATAGAACTCACCTCTCTTTTTTGTAAGCATGGATCCTATGGCCATGGTTCATATGGGGAAGGGTTGTTTCTCATGGCAGAACATCTGCTTTGCCTGCAGAAGGTCCCAGGCTCAATCCCCAGCATCTCCAGGTCAGGCTGCGAGAGACCCCTGCCTCAAACCTTGGAGATCCACTTCCGGTCAGTGTAGACAATGTGGGAATGTTCAGGGAGGCAGGAGAGGATATATTGTTTATTAATATCCTTCCTAACTTGCGCTAGCAAGTTCTATAACTTATCAAAGTTCCCCTTTTAAATGCACAGCATTCCCCTTTTAAATGCACAGCAGGCTTATTTAAGCCTCTTAATATTAGATTCCTGGTAAATTCCCTTATATCCCTCTTAAAAGAATAAACACGCCACAATCTTGTGTAAAGCATATAAAACAAGTTTACTCACATCATCAGTTCACAGTTGGTCCCTGAAGGCAGACTTACCGGTAATTACAAAGTATATACCTGTGGGTCTATCCAACATGTATGTCAACATGCCAACAGAGCATTTCTAGCTAAAAAGAGCTGCTCCAATGAGGGAGGAAGTCAGAGAGAGCGGGTCTGCTTGTCCTTTTGTTACCTGGTAAGGTCATGACCACCTCTAGTCACATGCAAAGGAAGTATGTCCCAGCCAGGAGGAAACAGGAAGTTTTTGACTGGCTAGATCAAACATTCCCCCACATGTCCACTCTAGAAAAACAAGGAATGTTGTACTTGATTGCTACTTATGTATCACATCCCACAGACAATACTGATTGGTATGACTCAGTATAAGACAGATTCCTATATTCCTTTGCATGAGTGCACATATGCTCTGGTCAATTCCTGCATTTCAGAGGGTTGGACTAGATTGCTCCCAGAGTCCCTTCGGACTCTTCAATTCTAAAATTTCTACCAGGTTCTCTCCAATCACCACCAGTGTATAGAATTAATACAGCAAGAGCATATACGATCTGGCTTTTTAGGAGGGGGGGGGAGCAGGAATCTAGGAGTTTGGTGCTGATATAAAAACTATTTGGTGATTCACACTTTTTAATGATGTGTGCCACGAGTTTAGGTGAACAAATCTGTCTGTTTCTGGATCATGTCACTTCCATATCTTTTCACTCATAATTTTGTTCTTTTCAGTTTTCACATTAAACTGCTGTTTAAAAACCATATGAAAATATTTAAGTAAGCATCTCAACACATATTTAAATGTGTATTTTCTCTCAATATATTATTTAAATGTCCATTTTGATATGCTTAAACTGTTGAGAAGTGCTAAATCTGGTGAGTGGTTAAATTGTAATTTGAACAAAAGTCTGGCAAGTGTGGACTTAAGTGCATATAGGAATGTGCAAAGAATGAATTCCTCAAATGTCTGGAAGCTTAAAGATGCTGCTGTAGCTTTAAGGGTTTGTTTGTTGCAGAGGAAGGGTAAGTGACCCAACTCTTGGTGGTTTTTGGCACACTTGTCAGGGAGCCCCAATTGCCTGTGCATATAAGCAGGAAATGACCCGGTGTGGAAAGTCCCATCAATTTAATGTGGCCACAATTTCATGGTTTGCAGCTATATTGTGCAGTGAACACAATGCTGATGTGATAGAGCAGCAATAATTAATTAAACATGGGCCACATCCTTAGAAGTAATAAGTAGCTGCACAACCAGCATTGATGTTGACTCTTTTCAGGAATCATCTCGTTAATAATGGAGAGGTGCATAAAATAGTAATGCAGAATTCTGTATTTTCTCATTACCCTAAACATCAAGCTCTTGTTTAACACTGTTCCATTCCTTTTTTTAGACTTAGTACATGCATATGTTTCAAGATGTGTTTAGGAACGCGGTGCACATGATTTCTGCATGCAGGCATAACCACCAGCCTAAATTTAGATTCTGCACAGTTTAAAATTTCCCTTCAACAACTTTAGGTATATTAATTCAGTTTTCCCTCTACTACACAACTTTCAACTGGGAGCATATCTCCCAGTTATTCATGTCACCATCAAACACTATTTATAAATCAGGACTGTTTTTAAGCAAGAATAGTAAACATGTTTGAACCATATGCAATAGAAACTAGTGTTTAAAATGCTAGCTCTTGAGCTCCACAGAAGCCTTCCTTAGGTTGATCTTAAGAAAACAAAAGAAAAACAGAATAAATGCTTGCGACACTTAGACTACTCTGTAGACTTTCAGTCCTAAAACAGGGAATTTTAAATAGGCACTTAAAGGCAAGGAGGCTTTGGATCATGAGACCAAGTTGGAGAGCAGTTTGGCAAAATGAGCGCAAGAGAAACCAATGTCCTGGAGTCTGCATTTCTACACAAAACATTTATAGTTTTGAGCCGTTGAGTGGTTTAAAAAGATTTTTTCTTGCTTGCACAGTGTTGTTTTTTAGGAAGAAAAACACAAATGCTGCTAAATCTTTGACTTGGAATTGACTCTCTAAAAGTTGTCATTGTGATTTACTGCCAACCTTGTTCTAGCAGAAGAGCATGTTTTTCCATCATTTTTCTCCACAATGACTGTGTGGCCTGTCAATGCAATTCCCGTTTTACAGGTAGAGAAATAAGGCTTGCCAATGGCCAACACAGAACCTGTGGCCAATTTGGGATGTGAATTTAATCTTTTCATCACCACATCCAGTTCTTTGCCTCTTACACCATTGAAGATCCTTGACTTCCATGCTTGGCAGCAAAGAGCCTCCCACAGTTAGTCATTTATGAAATTATTGCCTTGGAATGCAACTATTGCCCTGCTCATTCTTCATGCACAACTCTTATTTTCGTGCTTTCAGTTTTCTTGAGGAATTCAGCAGAGTGCCCTGAAATTACAACTTTCCCTGTTGGCTTCGGTATTAAACAGCAGGCTATTTTTTGGGTCAAAATGATAGTTTTATAGTTTATTTTATTAAGCTTGTTATACTAGGTTTTTTTAAGGACTAGAATATTGACTTTACAAGAATTACTTCCTGCTCTGCAAGCCTAGTTATGAAATGTTAATAGAGAATAGTTGTTATGGAGAACATAAAGGCGCCAGTGAGCAGTAGATAATTCACTTTCCAAAATGTTATCCCTATTTAGTAGTAAGCACTGAACTGTAGTGAACATTACCAACTCCAGCAATTTGGAGGGGGGGGAATTGAAAATACAGGGAGGAAATTTCAGTACAAAATATATGAGGATGAGAACAGATTTGAAAGCCCATCTAACATATGTCTAAAACTCCAAAATGGAAAAGACAGCAAGGGGGAAAGAATGTGAATATTATAAATGTAGTGGTTGAGAAACAAAACCTATAGTAAGATAGAAAATAATATTTATTTTGTATACTTTGACTTTATTTATCTTTGGGAAAAAATTCTACTTACTTTTTGCAAAGTCTCAGAACTAATCTGCTTCTTTTCTTACTAGAGATAAAGCATCTAGCCCGCCTTGTTGCACAGCTGCTCTGTTGGGCCTTTTAATATATGTCAACTGAGAAAATGAATGCTCTGTGGTGCCCCACATCCCTTGATGTCCTAAGCATGTGCTTATTTTGCTTGATCCAGCCCTGCCTCCTCCTATAATTCCACCTTGTGTTCCCATCAATAGCTGTTGAACTGCATTTGGTAAGTCTCGTTACTCCAAGACACACTTCCAGTGTGGTGATTCATTTATAGTGCTTTATCTCTTGCACTTTTTATTGGTGCTTAATTTGATATGTGATTTGTTTGTTTGTTAAGTATTGATTCATTTTAAAAGGTGTTTTGAGGACACGTCAATATGTAGGTCAGAAATTTGATAAGTAAACATATCACTGTTTTCTTGAAGGTAAGTAAATTTTGTAAGTAAATATGACACATTTCTTGAAAATCTCAGTGAATTCAGCCTCTTGTAGAAAGTGTGTGTGTCTCCAAGAAATCTTTATTCTGTCATAGTGCATTCTTCAATATTATACTCCCATTACATCACTGAAAGTGAGACCTCCACAAAAGATAACAGAGTAGAGTGAAATGCACATATCATCTGAAACCCAGAAAACTTCAGTTGCACTGACTAAAGACTCACAAGTTGTACTTAGACAATAGGGGGAAAGAGAGAGAAACCAAATACAAAAGATCTGTTCTGCTGACCTGACTTGATCCTTGATTCAAAGACAAATTGAAAGGCGGCTTCAATGGAATTCATGGGATCAAGAAGCTCTCTGGGATGACAGCCCAACCCATGTCACTGCCCACAATTACCTTTTGCCTCTTTTTCTCCTTCCGAGTAAAAACCACTAATTAGTTCATCTTCAAAAGGTTACACTTCAGACTTGGAGTAGCTCCCTGAGCTAGGATAGCTGGTTGTTTTTTACAGAGAGAGAAAGAGAGGCGGCTGCTTAGGCAGTGATAGAGAGAGGGAAGATGGGAAGAAATCTGTATGCATTCTTTATGGCAAATCTTTCCCAATATTGCTACCAGAGGGGAAAGGGTTGTGAATAATGGATATGATTTTGTGCATCAGAAAGATTAGGAGGAGGTCATTTCTCTAACAAAATTCTAATGATGAGCAAGTACAAAGAATTTTGAAAGATTGTTGGTATACATAGGAAATACAATTAACCTCCACTCATTAGAAGCTCTTAAATCTGGATTTATTGTAGACAAGCTTTAGGTCTCCCCTCATTAGGGACCTACAAGCAAAGTGCACTCAATATGGTTGCTAAGCAGCGGAAGAGGATGCATGTGGCAAAGCTTGTCTGGATCCTTGGCAATCACTCCTGCCCACCTAGCAGTTTCCTTTAGTAATTTATAATAGTTTCAAAGATAATTAAAGAAAGGAGGCTTGATGGCTCTTTGCCCTAGAGATAAACTTTAATGCTATTGAGTGATGTTTGGGAGGGCTGTATTTACTTCCACTCCAGACTCACCTGTCCGTGAAGATTTCTTGATTCCACGACAGATAATGATCCTTTTTAGAGCTTCTGGAAGTTCATCCCAACGTTATCTCTGTCCTTAGAGATAATAATGGCAGATATACTATCATAAATCCACCACTTAATTACATCAGAGCTTCTGGAGATATACTATCATAAATCCACCACTTAATTACATCAGAGCTTTTTTTAAAAAAAATTATTAAATATTTTCTTGATTTACAAAGGTAGTGCAATGTCTCTCTCGTATTTTTCCATGTAACATTTTTACAGGTGCAGCTGACCAGCTCTGTTGCCTCCTCAGAAGTCTGTCTCCTTAAAGGCTCTTGATCATACACTTCAAATGCCTTTGTGAGAGACACTGAAGATAGGCAAAGCTTCAATAATTTTCCAAATGCTGCAACTGAATAAATTGAGAAACTAGGGACTGAATTGCAATGGCTTAGATTCCCTCAGAACCCCAAGTCTGACTCTGGCTTTTAGAGGAGACCTGGAGTATCCTTTATCTCTTTCTTCAGGAACATTGGGACTCTCCTCATCTCCAAGACTCCCAGCTTCAATTTTTATTTTTTATTTTTTTGCCATCCAGTCTGATAACACCTTAAATGGGGAAGAATTTCAGTTATGAAAATGAATGTATTGCCAAAAATGTTATTCTTATTTCAAACAATACCCATGGTCAGCAGAGAGGGACGCTTCAAACAATGGCAAAAAGATATTTCCAAATTTATATGGCAGGGAAAGAAACCAAGGATTAAATATAAACTATTAACAGATACAAAAGATGATGATAAAGAAGAAGACTAAGACAAAGAGGAAGAAGAGGAAGAGGAAGGAGGAGGAGGAGGAGGAGGAGGAGGAGGAGGAGGAGGAGGAGAGGTGGCTTCTTTCTGCCGGATTTGAAGTTATACTATGAAACATCATGTCTCTGCTTACGGAAATGGATAACTTTTAAAAACACACCCAGATGCCAACTTCGCTGCCACATGCACCCAGACAACACCATTACTGGCCCCAACAACATCAAACATACCATCTTCAGGACTATTTAATTGCTCATCTTCTAACATTGTGTATGCCATCAAATGCCAACAGTGCCCTTCAGCTCTCTATATTGGACAAACAGGCCAAACCCTATGCCAAAGGATAAATGGACATAAATCTGACATCAGGAATCACAAGACAGAGAAACCAGTAGGAGAACACTTCAATCTCCCAGGACATTCTATACAAGATCTCAAAGTAGCTGTCTTATTACAAAAGAATTTCAGAAATAGACTGGAAAGAGAAGTTGCTGAATTGCAACCAAACTTAAAACCATGGAGAGACCTGGTCTGAATAGAGACATTGGATTCTTATCTCATTATACATGATAAAGCTATTTTTAGCCATCTCACCCCTTGCTTTTTCCTGTAAGACCAATTGCAGTTGTTAACAGTTGTCAACAGGTTTACCACACCTATCAGCCATTCCCACCACCCTTCTGAGTAATACCCCTCCCCACCCTCTCACTATATAAGACTGAGATTTCTGCCCAAAACGTAAGGACAGTAGAATCTTGAGCACAATATTTAAAGATGTCCAACAGCTTTCTACCCCATAGTAAGATAACAGTGCAATTCCTTGCTCCCTTTTCAAGTGACATTGAAGTAGATGAGGAAATGGATGCCTTTGACATTTGTACGGCAACAATACCCAAAGAACTCCATGCTGCTGACAGCCCGGAGAAATATGTGAGAATGATCGACCTTCCCTACTGCACTTCTGGCGAGATAGAATGGACAGAGCTCCTGAATCTGAAGTTCCTTGTGATCCTCATTTCATAGCTCATGCTTCATTAATACTCCCACAGCCACAGACAGAATCAATAGCACCTTATTCTCCCCAGGAGGCAGAGAGGGATTGACAACCAGCGAACCATCATGTGACTGCCTGCCCCATTGGGGGTGTGGTTGATTGGGTTTCATCTTTTAGGGATATTTACTCTATGGAACACTCATTCCTTCCCTATACCCTTTTGATTCATGAGACCTGGCCCAGAGACGACTTGGTAGTGAGGAGATGTCACTCTCCTACTGGGGAGGCTAATGTGGGGTCTGGGATCCCCATTACTGAAGGGCTAGGGAGGTATGGCGGTGGGGCTAGATATCATTACCAGCGAAGGGCTTTGAGATGCAATAATGCTCAAACCCCTTCCAATCTACGCCCCATCCCGAAGCACGAGGGTAGGGTGAGCAGGGATTATCCACCTCTGTCATTGGTGTTGTGCAATGCCAGGTCCATTGGCAATAAAACCACCACCATACATGACTTCTTTGTCTCACTGGGGGTTGACCTGGCTTGCATGATGGAGACCTGGGTGCGGGAAGGTGAAGTAGTCTCCCTGCATGAGATAGCACCCCCAGGTTTTTCTGTCCTCCACGAATCGCGGACTGTGGGTCGGGGGGGGAGGAGTAGCATTGTTAATCTGGGAGGGTTGCCCTTTCAGGGCTCTGCCAGCACTGGCGATCTCTGGCATTGAATGTGTTGGTCTTGTGTGTTGCACCAAGGAGAGCTTAGCTGTCTGGCTGGTGTACTGACCACTCAGCGTACCAGCAGCCACCCTGTCAGACCTGCTGGAGATGAGGGTGGGCTGGGCCTTGGAGTTCCCAAACCTATTGGTCTTGTGAGACTTCAACGTCCATGCCGATGCCACTCTGTCCTCACAGGCTCTGGACCTAGTGACTTCCATGGTGACACTAGGGCTCTCCCAGTTTGTTTTGGGCCCCACTCATCAAGCAGGCCACACTCTGGACTTGATCTTTATTGCTGGCATAGATATGATCATGCTCCCCTCTATGGAAGGGCCATGCTCTGATAATGACGCTCTGAAAGCCGAGATTGACTTCCCGCTCCTCCTCTGCTTGGGTGGCGAGCCTATTTGGGCTCACCCACGAAGGCTGATGGATCCTGATAGATTCTGTCAGGCCTTGTGGGACCCTGCTCCCCCTGGGCAACTCATTAGATGACCTTGTAAAAGACTGGAACAACTGACTCTTGGTGGCCATCGATGAGATCGCACCTAAGCGCCCTCTGAGACCCCGACGCAACCAGCCCCCCCCCTTGGTTTACGGAGGAGCTACGGAAATGAAGCGGGACCTCAGACGGCTAGAGCGAGTATGGCGACGGACTCATGACGGAGATTCAAGAACATCTTATAGGATGCTTATGAAAAGCCTATGAGATGGCACTGAAAGCTGCTAAGAAATCTTACTTCACAGCTTCCATTGCATCTGCTAGCTCTCGCCTGGCACAACTCTTTAGAATAATCAGATCCTTAACGACCCTAAGGGGGCAACCAAATTTAAACACTAATACGACACATAGCTGTGAGGCATTTGCGAGCTTTTTTTTGCGGAGAAAGTCCTGTTGCTTTGCCATGACCTCCCTCCCAATTTGGATACAGTAATGGAACTGGAGGCCCCTTGACTGTCTTCAGGCCCAGTGTTGGACCATTTTGATCGGATACTCCCTGCTGATGTGGACAGATTTCTCCGAGCCAGTAGGCCCACCACTTGCCTCTTTGACCCATGCCCATCTTGGCTGATTAGAGCGTACCCATACGTCGTGCGGGCCCCTTTGGTTCAAATCATCAATTTGTCCCTTGACACGGGAACATTCCCAGAGGAGTTGAAGGAAGCAGTGGTGTGTCCACTCTTAAAGAAAACTTCATTAGATCCTTTAGATCTAGTCAATTACCACACAGTTTCAAATCTCCCATATCTGGGTAAGGTAATTGAGTGAGTGGTTGCTGAACAGCTTGGTAGGTTTCTGGAGGAAACATTGGCTCTAGATCCATTTCAGTCCGGCTTCCGTCCTGGTTTCGGGACCGAGACGGCTTTCGTTGCCCTAACAGATGAGCTCCATAGACAACTGGGATTTCCGGTGTGAACGCCATGCTGAGCAGTTGGGAACTGTCTCGGCTCCGAGACAGCTCTGGTTTCCTCGGGGGTAGGAGCATCCGCAACCGCGCTGCAGGCTCCGTTAAACCACGGGAAGAGCGTCCCATGGTCCAGGGTTTCTAGCGGGCTCCAAGGTGCCGATCTGTTCTCAGGCTTCCCTTGTAAAAGGGAGACTTGAGTGAACGGGCTCCGGTACAGGGCTGAAGAAGCCGTCTCCAACCGAAGGAACGAAGCGGTGGCAACTGCCGGATTTTGAGCACTCCACTTTTCCTCAATTTGGATCTAAAAGAAGATCTCTGTAAGTACAGAGCTTAATTTGGACCTAAAGTATTGAATTTGGCTTACAGAGAGAGAGAGTTAAAATGAGGAAGTCCGTCTCTCTCTGACAGCGGCAAGATCAAAGTAACGTCAAATCTAGCTGTAGCTATTTAAGACTGGTTTGAAAGTTTCATGCTGATTCTGGATACTTAAGAAACCCCTGTTTGGGGCAAGACTGAGAACTTTGATTTATTTCTTCCTATGGATTGTGAATTAAAGAGGTAGAAAGTTAACCCTCTGACTAAGGGGGAAATGGCGGCTGGGATCTGGTTAGTGAAGATGGAAAAGTACTGAAACTTTATCACTTCCTGCCTACTCCTGCTTACTTAGTTCCCACGGACTCTCCAGACTCAACAATGATTCCAGCACAGGAAAAAGTATTGTTGGATTTACAACTTTTGCAACAGAATGTCAATGATAAGTTTACTCAGATTCGAATGACTTGGAAGAGATGTTTTGATGATCTACTCAAAGAAATAGGTGGAGAGAATTATATTCCAGAGATTTCATCTGATGAAGAAGAAGCACAAGTACAAGGAAAGGAAAGGTTTCCAGGACGTGAGAGGTCGGAAGCCGGCAATCGGGACAGTATAGAGGGTCTCTGGGGTGGCAGCTCAGAGACTTTGGAACAACAACTCTGGGAAATGCAACTTGAACTGGAGAGTGGAGAAAAGATACTTTGTGACTCTGTCTCTGTCATTAAGTACCAAAGGAAATGTGACATTCTGGAGAAAGAAGGAAAGTGTAACATTCTGGGAGAAGAAGAACCTGGACTGGGAAAATGTTGGGGGGGGGAGCCTGGTGGGAGATGGGAATGGGAAGGGGGAGGATGGTGAGGAGGGGGGTGGGGTAAGGGGATTTAAAAGATGTAATAGGAAGGCTGACCACGGTACTCCGACATCAGAGGGAAAATGGATTTTGAGAATGGAAGAAATACCTAGGTTTTGTTAAATGGCATTGATTTTTATATGTTTGGAAGTTGGAATCAGAAGCAACAAGGGCAACAGCTGTACTAAGTTAAGTGAAGAAAGGTTATAAGAAGTTAAGATTTGGAATTTGATATTTTATTTGATAAGAATAAATTGTATGATTTGAGATATGTGGATTAAAATTGCAAGAATAAGATTAGTTGAAAGAAATAAGATTTTACAATGTTACAAAGTTACTAAAGAAGATTAGAAATGAACGCATAAGAGAGGTCGTGAGGAAGTCCCAAGTTTAGGATTTTAAGGAAGTGAAGGATTTTTAATTAATTGTGTGTTTTGTGTGTATTATGTGTATTGTGTGGTTTTGTGCGTATTTGTAATTTGGTTAATTTTTGAAAATCCAATAAATTCTTATTAAAAAAAAAGATCTCCATAGACAACTGGATTGAGGCGGGTCAGGACTGCTGATTCTTTTAGATCTTTCAGCAGCCTTTGACATGGTCAATTACGATCTTTTGGACCACCGCCTTGCCAACGCGGGGATTCTGGGCACAGCCCAACTATGGCTGCGCTCTTTCCTCTCCAATCGGGGACAGAGGGTGGTGCTAGGGAGGGAGATGTCTTTGTGTCACTCCTTGGTGTGTTGAGTGCCGCAGGGCGCAATCCTCTCCCTGATGCTCTTCAACATCTTTATGCGCCCCCTCGCCCAGATTGTCCAGAGATTTGGGCTGTGTTGTTAACAATATGCTGATGACACCCAACTCTATCTGTTGATGGATGGCCATCCTGACTCGGCCCTGGGCACGCTGACCAGATGCTTGGAGGCTGTGGATGGATGGCTTCACGAGAGCCAACTGAAATTAAATCCCTCGAAGACAGAGGTCCTCTGGGTGGGTCAGGGTGGTATAGGGCGGGCAGACCAACTCCCTTCTCTTGCGGGGGCTCAATTGATCCCAGCGTCTTCCATTATGAGTTTGGGTGTAATCCTAGATGCCTCCCTTTCCATGGAGGCGCAGGTTACAGCAACAGTTAAGGCGACATTTTTCCATCTGTGCCGTATCAAGCAGTTGGTCCCCTACCTTTCCCGCCCTGACCTGACCACAGTGATCCATGTGACGGTCACCTCCAGACTTGACTACTGTAACTCGCTCTATGCAGGGCTGCCTTTGAGACTGTCCCAGAAACTCCAGCGGGTGCAGAACGCTGCAGCGAGGCTCCTCACGGGGACCTTGCCATGGGAGCATATTCATCCAGTGCTTTACCAGCTGCACTGGCTCCCGGTGGAGTACCGGGTCAGGTTCAAAGTGCTGGTTCTGACCTTTAAAGCCCTATGCGGCTTAGGACCCTCGTACTTATGGGACCGCCTCTCCTGGTATGCCCCACAGAGGACCTTAAGGTCCACAAATAACAATAGCCTAAGGGTCCCGGGCCCAAAAGAAGCCAGATTATCCTCCACAAGGGCCAGGGCTTTTTCAGTGTTGGCTCCGACCTGGTGGAATACTCTGTCCCACGAGACTAGGGCCCTGCGGGACCTGACCTCCTTCCGCAGGGCCTGTAAGACAGAGTTATTCTGCCTGGCCTTTAATCTAGCCTGATCCCCTATTCCTTTTCCCCTTCCCTTTTTTCTGAAGAAACCCTTCTGGTCCCCACATTAAAATTCCTCCCTGGTCTCCCTATTGGCCTAGCATGACTAACCTGGCCAGTTAGCCCTGGTGATCCCATTGATGTTTGTTTTTATGCTGTTTTTTAGCTGTTTTTAAGTTGTTTTAATCATTGTCTTACATTTGTTGTTAGCCGCCCTGAGCCTGGTTTTTGGATCGGGAAGGGCAGGGTAGAAATAAAAATATTATTATTATTATTATTATTATTATTATTATTATTATTATATCATTATTATATTAAGGATCTGGTGACTTCTGTTTCAGTGTATCTGAAGAAGTGTGCATGCACACGAAAGCTCATACCAAGAACAAACTTAGTTGGTCTCTAAGGTGCCACTGGTAAGAATTTATTTCAAAAAATACATATATCTTAGACCTTGAGGGTCATGATAACAGATTTGGTTGGCATGCATATTTATGGTATGAGAATACCAAAGTGCATAAGGTGTTTTTGAATCATTTGGTAAGAAAAGCAATTTATGGAGTACAGTGGAACCCTGGGTTACACACACACCGGGTTGCGGATGTTCCAGTTAAGAACACCTGCATCCGGAGTGAGTGCAACCCCCAGATGTGCAGAACACTTCTGCACCCTTCGCGCATGTGCAGAAGTGCTCAAATCACGGTACTTCTGGTTTTGGGGGGGTTTTCATGCGTTTGGGATACACACACCCGTGTTATGCACGGTGAACCAGAATGGATCGCATGTGTAACCCGGGGTTCCACTGTATGGGGAAAATATGAAAACCTGTTAGAGCAGAAGACACCATGGTGGTTTTCACCAGTGGAAGCGATATCCCTGAAAAAGACTAATGTTTCTTAAAAAAATAGAGCAAATAAGGGAAGCAGTTGGTGGGGGGGGGGAGATTGAAAATGGTAACCATGGAAGGGTGGAGGGGATTCAAATGTTTCAGGGAATCCTAAATAATGATGTGGATGATTTGTTTGCATTTAAATTTGTTGTGTAAAACTTAATAAAAATAGGTTGTTTTTTTAAAAAATGTTCTCTGCTTTCTCTCTATCTTCCCTTCTACCCACAACTGTGAAGTTGGATCACACATAGTTCTCATATTATTTCCCTCCCCCTTCACTGAGTCCCTTTCTGGGGTTTTCTCTCTTCCTACACTGTGGAAAAAGGCTCCCACTTGTGTATGCTGCTGAGAATCCCAATAATAATGCTCTTGCTGTGACTGGCAGCAAAATGGCAAAGCTGAGAGCCAAACTCCCAGCACTGTTCTCCTCTCTCTCTCTCCACCCCCCACCCCAGGCCATTTCCACTCAACTGGGATGAAGCACAGGAGGGTTGGAGGAGGTGGGAATTGTGCATCCACAGCCTGGACTCCAAACATGACAGCAGTTGTGGTTCATTCTTAATAGCACATTGGATATTAGAGGAGGCTGTACTGTACTTTGTGGATGCTGGAGTCAAAGCTTGAAATAAGTGGGGACCATAACAGCAACAGCTGAGGCAGAATGCTACTACCAGGCTGTTCATGGGAGCCCATTATTCAGAGCACATTACCCCAATGCTGAGCACAGTGAAAATAGTTGCTTGTAAATGAGAATATTTGAAGCCTTAAACCAGCCTTCTTCAACCTTGTTTCCCTCAATATGTTGCTGAACCACAACTCCCATGATCCCTGGCTATTGGTAATACTGATTGGAAGTGACAGAGGGCATCAGGTTGGGGAAGGCTTCCCTAACCAGTTTGGAACCAGGATAATGGATAGAATGCCTGCTAACACATGATTCTGCCCAGTCATTGAGATCTTCATTGGGAGCCTTTTTCCATGTTCCACCACCATCTTGATTAAGGCCAGTGGGAATGGGGAATGGGGTTTTACTTTAGCTGTGGCAGCCAGGCTTGGGAATGTCTTCCCCTGGGAAGACAACCTTGTTAGCAGTTAGGAAGATTGTGGAAACTGTTCTGTTTTGATGGGCCTTCAGCACTGGATGATTTCCCCACACCACTCCCTGCTTTGAGTGTGTCCTTTTTGTTTCTATACACTGGAATTGCTTACATTGTTCCTTGTTTTGAATTTGTGTGTTAGTTATGACTATGCTGCGTTGGGGACCACATGGACTGAAGAGTGAACTATATATACATATAAATACAAATAAAATCAAAGTAATGTATTTTCTTAAAAAGCAGGAAAGGACTTCAGCTGTATTAAAGCAATACTGCCCCCCCCAAGTGTAGACCATTCATTTCACCTGTAGTGAATATGGCATGCAAAAACAAAGTTTCTGGAGCCTTCAATGAAAATAAATCATTGAAGTATTCAAGCTGAAGTTCAGTCAACTTGTTTGAATTGGCCAAGCAGTTTTTCTTGGAAATGCAATATAAAATGGTAGTGGAAATAGATTTTGCACAAAACCCACTGCATTTGGGATACCAAGATAATCTGAATGACTTGATTTTTGATGCAGAATGAAGTTGTGTAGTTCTGCTGGTCTGGACAATTATCTTGAACCCACCTCTTGTCTTTCCAATATAGTTTCCATCAGGAAAAGGATTATTGGAGCTAGATGAGCAAATTCTTTGTACAGCTTGTCAAGAGGTGTAAGGATTTGTATCCCATTGAAAGAAATAGACAGCTTCTGAATTTGAATGTTGATGTTAACCAGTTTACATCTACAGTCTCTAATGAGGCTGAAAATTGAAAAAACCCATAGATGATGAGTCTGAGCATAGACTGTCCAGATGGGGATGAAGCTGACGGAAGTCATGCTACTGAGGCCACCTGAGCCTCAAGCTACAGCAGAGGATCCCAAGCCCCCCAAGCTATGTACCTGATCCATCAGAGGGAGTGTAACCTCACCAGAGCCAAGGGCGGAGCAAGGGGAAGCGTGGGAGGCAGCGTGCCCCGGGTGACACTCTGGGTACCCTCCCCACAACGCCCAAGCCGAGCCCTGCGGCCACCCGGTAGAAAGCCACGCTCAGCAGCGGGGCTTGCAAACCTGCTCGGCCGGTGCATGCTTTGCTTCTTCCTGGGCAGAGACGAGAGGTGGGCATTGCCGCGCTTGAGCAGCAACACATACGGACTGCACATGTGCGGCATCCCACTCGTGTGCACTCTGTATGGGGTGCTGCTCGCGCACAGCAGGCGCAGGGTCCCCCACGGGGCAAGGCGCCTCTGGGATCCAGCAACGAGGAGCCGAGCAGCCGTCTGCCAGGCTCTGGTGATGCGCGTGGATGTGGCGGCGGCAGTGCAGGCCGCCTGGCGGGCAGGCAGGCAGTTGGCGGAGCAGGAGGCTGGGTGAAGGAGCCGGAGGAGGAGTCGCAACGGCCCCGCTCCCTCCTGCCCTGTCTCGCTGGTTGGCTCGCTGTCTGCCAGGGAGTGGGGTGAAATTCTGGTGCGGCAGCCAAGTGCACACAAAGGAGCCCTGGCGAGCCCATGCAGCAGGGGAGGGACTTACACGCCACCACCACACACTTTAAGGCAGAGAGGAGGGGCGAGAGGAGGGGCGCGGGAAGGGCAGCCGTTGAGGCGCGTGCGGCGAACCTCCCTACCAACTACCCCTATGTTACCCAGTGTATTACTTCTGAGGTGTTCAGGGTCACTTTTTCCATATACCCCAACTCGATCCTTGAGGTCCGTCTGTGAGGATAATCCCCTTTTATTATAACTAGGGATAACTTAGTAACGGGGTTCTCTTGTCCAGCTGTCATGGCCTGCTCTGGGCTCCTGGGTTGAGAATACCTCTCAGTTCTATCAGTTCTGGGGCTCTCTCTCTCATTAGATTCCCCCACTGTGTCAGTTAGCTAAACCCTTTTAGTAACTGTGTAGCCTTACCAAGGTTTCTGCCCTTTTGCCCCCCTTGAGTGAAACTCCAAGACACAAACTATCACCACGCCCTTTCAATCTCAGTAGATGGAGTTAGTAAGGCAGCCCCACCCACCCAATTTGTTTTTTTTTAACAGAATTTATTAGCTTTTTCATACAAAAAAAACACAAACCCGACCCCACACCAACAAATATAAAAACAAATACAAATACACATAATGTCAGGATTTTTCTTCTTAACAATATTTCTTACAAAAAAAATTTCTACTTTCGAATCTTGACGTTTGACTTCCCCCGCCTTTTCACCTTCGGTTTTAAAACAATATACTTCATTCCTTAACAACTTCACTCTAAAAAAATTTAGTTTTACTCAAAAATAACACAGATATCTTAATTTTACTATTTTAACTTAAGTCATAATCAAATATTCTTATAACTAAACTTATTTCTTCTATCCATTAACATGCTGCTTTTAGCTTAAAGTTCAATATCTCCTTTCTTACTTAAAAATAAGTTTTTACTTAACAGACTTCGCGCACCGATTTCGGATACCATGACAGACCATTTGGATTGTAAATTTAATATTTCAACCCACTCCCCTTCTGTCCATTGTCTTTTTCTGTCCTGCACCGGAACTGGCTCTCCAGAGATCTTCTTCCAAACGTCCACAGATCCAGGCTGCATTCGCAACAGACCTTGCATCGGGCTCCAGGGTGTTCAGCCTTCTCCTTCTGTGCTCCTCCGTTCCTTCTTGCCATTCTTGTTCTTGTAAAAATCTTAATTCAATGTCCCTCGACATCAAGCTGCCACCTTGACGTCTGGATATTATAAATTTCCCCGATCTGGGGCTGCCACCCCCAGAAATCGGTTCCTGTTTCCGGAGTTGCACAAGCACTTCAATACATTTTCCAATCACCCCTTCCAGCCCTTTGCACAGGCTTGATTCCATTCCATCAATCCCTTTCCAAGCCTCCTCTGTGGAAAGTAAATTCTTTTCACTTGTAATTCCACACAAAGCTTGTAGTTTACGATTTATCAGTTCCAGTCTCAAGAGAGTAAGCCTTTCTTCATCCTGTAAATCAGAGTTCAGCGACAATGCAATCACAAAGTTCAGCATTTTCAGAGGGAGAGTGGGTGTCGCGTTTCAATTCCTGTCTCTTCCTCCCTTTGTTTCAATTTTTTCCTGCGTCAGTCCCGGTCGCCATTTTTCCGAAGCCGAGGCACAAAGACCAAAACTTCAAAAGGAGATATTTTATCATCAGTTAACCCCCAAAGAGGGATCTCTACAGTCTCAGTTTTAAAATTCCCAATGCTTTCTATCCATCGTAGTAGCAGCAGTCACTTAAAGAGTTAATTTCTTTCCTCTCCGAAGGGAGGGAGGCGGGCTGCCTTTCTCCTTTCCCCCAGGTCGTTCCGAGAATACAAAGAGCCATTCAAATACTCACAGTCACTGGGTTCTTATCAGCTCATCAAAGACAGGTAGAACTTAGACGCTCATCAAAGGCTTTGTCGCCGCATTTACATCCCGGTTGGGGCATGTCCCCTATAGCCCAGCTCCGTCGTCCCTTCACCCCCACTCCCCCTTTACAGGGGGAGCGGGGGAAGGGTTCGGAGCCACAATGGGCACAGCCGGGGAGCCCAGGGTGTGGGACGCTCTTCCCACACCCCAACCAGAGCCCCGATATGCGGGTACAGGGCTCCTAACCCCCGGGACGTACTGGGTGCTTCGCAGGCGAAGCAACCCACGACCACCATCAATGGCGTCGCCGCCGGAAGTCCCCACCCACCCAATTTGGAGCCCTCCTAACAGGACTGGATTAAGACATTTAGAGGCCAATGGCACTTACAAGATTTTGGTGCCCTCAAATATATCTAATTCCAAACATAAACAACAGCAAGCCATAAAATAAGTAATTCTTTTTTTAAATGAAACAAAACCTACAGCAAGATGGGAAATGTTTATTTTTGTATATTTGTATAAATAATGTTTATTTTTGTTCATCTGTTCATTTTTGTTCATGGTGTTTCCTGCTTGGCAGGGGGTTGGACTGGATGGCCCTTGTGGTCTCTTCCAACTCTATGATTCTATGATTCTATGGACCGTATGGTCCATGGTAAATCTGGCAAAGAAATATTTATATGATGCCCCCTTTCCTTTGATGCCCTAAACATTGTTAATCCAGCCCTGCCTCCCAGTGTTTTGGACTATAGCTCTCATGCAAGCAGTAGTCCAAATCCTACAGAGAGCACCAGGTTGGGGAAAGCAATAGTAAGAATAGTGAGGGGGCAGGCTGGGGGGGGAGGAGGTAGTTCACTGAGCAGCAGATGCAGAGAACTTGCGAGAAAGGCATGTGGGTGCTGCTTTCATAGATCGGGAAGCAGAAGAGTGAGGGGCAGGAAGCACTCTGATCTTTTCTATGACACCACTTAGTCTCCAAGATTGTTTTGAGTCTTCCTACTTTGTATTTCCTTAATACAGTCTCTTGGCATTTTGCTTAGTCTTTGCATAAAAGCCAGGAACTCCATGGACAATGTAGCCAAGCAGAACCAGAGCATCAAGAAGAAGTTGAAGCTTCATTAGCTACTAAGCTCACTCCCACGCACACACACACACACAACTTAAAATATTCTCCATCAGTGCCCTTCCCCATGCCAACATCTTCTCCTAACCCCAATAAAAATCAATGGGGGGGGGGTTGGGGTTACAATAAATTTTCCACACCGGGTACCACCTGACCGTGCTACGCCTCTGACCAGAGCAGGCCACCTCCCAGCCATCTGGTCTAGGGAACCACCTACTTTCTAACAGTGGCTCTGCCTTATCTGGATTAAGCTTCAGTTTGTTGGCTCTCACCTAGTCCATTACCAAGGCAAGATATAAAGTGGCAGTTTAATACACCCTTACTTATTTGAATGAGAAGTGAAGCTATTTGAATAATCATCAAAACCACTTATTACCGGTAATTTATTCCTGATGTACTAGAATTTGATAATCTGACTGCCTGTTTTAAAATGCATTTGTTTATTGTTCTTTGTTCATCTTAAAATGTAATTTAATTAATGAATGCATTAATACTTTGAAAATGTAAAGTGATGTGTGAAAACTTTTAAATGTCCTATTAACTACTACTCAGAGGAAATCTAGTCTAGGAGGGGGAAGGTACAACACAATACATTGGAGATAAAATGGCAGACTGGGAGCGAATATAGTTGAGGTGGACACAACTTTTCAAATGTGTCTGTTTGACTTCAGCCTGGGTGTAATATGGGCATGCCCAACTGCTCCACTTAACAACCTGGCTGCAGCACTGCATCAGCTGCAACTTCCAGGAAAATCCCAAAGGAAGTCCCACATGGAGCCCATTAATAATAATAGTAGTAATAATAATTTTATTATTTGTACCCTGCCCATCTCTTTTTCTCTTTCTCCAGAAAGCAGTGGTCACTTCTTACTGTAGGAACAGAGGGGGAAGCTGGTGCTTGCTAGTCTTTTCTGCTCTCAAGAAGCCTAAGCAGTATGCTGCTCCTGTGGCTCCTCCCATATCACCATCGGGGTGACTGGAGGGGTGGAGTGATTTTGCACACATGGACTCCCATTGGCTGTGATGCTGTGCTTACCAACAGAGAGGGAGGGAGGGAAAGGCAAGGCAGTGGGGAAGTTGGTGCAGGTGCAGGAGCACCAGATTGGCTCCGCTGCTGCACCCGCACCCTATTGATCTCCTCACCATCTTGCCCCTCCCCTATTGGTAAGTGTAGCAACACCACTGATGGGAAGCTCATTGCACACAGCTGCTGTTGATAACCATATGATCATAACCTCTTGATCATAAGCTTTCAGAGGCTTGGAAACAGAATGCTGGGCTGCATAGTCTCTTGGTTTGATCAATTCCTGGCTCCCCCCCTTTTTTAACTTGTTTGCACATTTTATGCAAAGTATGGTAATTGCTACTTAATGGGGGAATATTTTCCCCCTTTATCTGTCCTCTACTATGCTCCCCACTCCCAAGTTTGGCATAAAGGAAATAACAGCATAAAATAAATCGGCATATTTACTCCTTAGAATTGCATGTTCCCTTCTGATTTTCTTCATCTGGCATGTGTTTATACTCTTCAGAACAGAACCTCTGATATGGAATGGATGAACATCTCTGCTCATTCACAACCAACACATCTTGAGTGATAGCTTTGGAATCCTTGCCTTTTATGCATCTGTCAGTTGACACCATTACATCAAGTGACACTTCCTTAATTTTTGTTTTATCTGCTCACTGTTGGCAGACTATTCTGTTAGTTTAATTTCAGAGGGGAGGCAGTAATGAACAAGATGAAGCAAAAATCTTTTCAGCTTCCTTCAGGAGATGCATAGTATATACTCCCTGGGTACTTTTATTCTTGATGAGAGAAGCACAGGCAATGATAGTACCCTTTCTGACAGCTCAAAAACTTTCAGTCACTCACTTTTGATTATTTTCCTGAGAGGAAAGCATTTACAAAATGTAGCATTTTCTCCTGCAAAGACTTCTGTGTAATTTAAGCACTCCAATGCCCCGCAAATACTACTAAAACTATTTTGTCCAGAAAACAGCTATTGATTGATTGGGTGTTATTTATCTGGCTACTGGAGGTGAGCAGGAAGCAGAAAAGGGGCACCCAGCATATTTGGTCTTAGTAAACTGTGTGTGGGATAATGGGAATGTCTACCGAGGGAGATGCAGTGATAGGAGTTGTACAAAAGTAATCCCAATAACTGGAAGGTTCAGGCAACCAAGATTCAGAGAATGGGCATTCTTTGGTTCTTGCCATTTCAAAGTAGCCTTGTAATATAATTAGATGACATGTGTGAAGTTTGGGGGCAACAGTTAAGAATCAGAATTATTTATGGCAAAGACTATATTGGGTAACTTTATTTTTCTTTTTTCTTTTTTACACAAACGAGAGTTCAGGTACTAGAAACCATGGTTATAGTCCAACAGGAATGTTTCTGGTCCATCTCCTCTTCCTTTCCATATAGATTGTGATGGAGGCTGTGGCAATCACACAGGGTCCCCGGACCTTTCACAGTCTATTGATCCCTGTGCCACCACAGCGCTTCGCTGCCACCAACCAGGATCCCCCCCTGGTAATCACTGTCACAGTCAGGGTTTTGATTTGAACAAAGAAACGGTGTTTATTTTAAACATCAACAAAAGTAAGGTATTAGTTACATTGGTATATATTTATTCTTATCTCAACCCTGTCTTGATCCTACGCTCACCACTCTACCTCACCACCAACCCTCACAATCACCAACCACCAACCAACCAACTGTCTCAGTCAACTGCCCTTAACCAACTGCCCAACACCAACTGACTAACTCCCCCCTTCTATGCTGGGTTTCAAAGCCCCTAAGCTCCTCCTCCGGCTTTCCATTGGTCAGCCTAGGGTCAGCCAATTAACCTTTTACTCACCCCTGCACATTCATATATTCCCCAGGAATGGGCAAACGCCACAGAGGCATTCATAGTCCATGAATACAGGAGGCTCCCTGCTTCAGACCTTCACCCTTCAGGAGTCAGTGCAGGCTAATGGGAGCTTAGCATATTTGTCTCTGCTTTGCTTGCTCATGTGCACATTTTACACATGAGCAGAATGTGTGCTCCGAGTATGCTGAATCATCGGCATACCTACCCAAGATCTCCAACAGTGTTGTTACCTGGAAATGTGCGCAAATGGAAACAATGATTCTCTCTTACATAAAATTATTATTATTATTATTATTATTATTATTATTATTATTATTATTATTCCCCACTGATCTGGCTGGGTAACTTCCCTTTCTTACTATACAACTGCAAGCTATGATGCTTTGCATACCCCATTATATCTTGATATTTTCAAGTGGCCAACATAATACCAAAAAGGTATTTTCCCCATAACATGAAAGCAGGAGGTTCAATGCCCTTTATTACAGGCCCCGCGATGGCAGCCATTGGTGTGATGGCCTGGGACTTGGGCTTGGGCTCGGAACCGGAGGAGTCTCAGCCTGCACCAGATCCTCTGCCTGGGACATCAGCTGAACCAAGTCTGGGGCCTGATTCTGAGGAGCCTCAGTCTGCATAACCTCCCCTGCAACAAGCACTAGCTGAGCCGAGTCTGGGGCCTGAGCCTGCCCTGGTTCCAGATGTGGGGAATACCTCATTGCTGTCAGCCAGGTCATCACCAGCAGCTGGCCCACTACTGGCTGAGGTTGAGGCTGAGGCGGCTCCTGGGTCCAGTAACCCACCGGCGTTATCCAAGTTGCAGAGACTCAGGGCTGATAGAAGGAGAAACCTGAGTACTCGCAGGTGGAGTGCTTGCCTTCAGGCGAGACAGGGTGATGAGTTGCCAGGGGATTGGGACCAACCATTACAACGTCTAAGATAAAAGGCGGTCAGACACCGGCCCAAGGTTGCGGGAGCAACATTGTTTATTGCTAGATCCTGCCAGTGTTCCTGCTTCTGACCTGTCTTGGTTTCCTGCCTGTGTTCCTGCCCTGCCTTGGTTTCCTACCTGCATGCCTGTTCCTGACATTGCCTGACTCCCTGACCTGCTCCCAGCTTTGGCTACATTGGACTGTCTCTACATTGAACCTTTGGACCACGGACCGGACTTGGACCTCGCCTCTCGGGTAACCCATGGGAACCAGA
This sequence comes from Lacerta viridis, assembly GCA_900245905.1. NCBI lineage: Eukaryota > Metazoa > Chordata > Lepidosauria > Squamata > Lacertidae > Lacerta > Lacerta viridis. The sequence continues at coordinate 104,561 of OFHU01002708.1, read as the reverse complement.
AGCCATGGCTGACCAGGTGGCTGCACTGGCGGCATTGGCTCAGGACAACCAGGCCTTGGCCCACACTGTCCAGCAGCTAAGTAATGCTGTTACAGTGCTTCAGCAGCATTTGGATGCCTTACCCGCTCCTGGTGCTGATGCTCCAGCTTCCGGCAAGTACCCAGTGGCCCTGCCAGAGAAATTTGATGGATCCCCAGCCAACTTTCCCATGTTTGTTGCCCAGGCCAAGCTGTATATTCAGGGGCCAGCCCGGAATTCCCCCAATGGCCGCACCAAGGTGCACTTCCTGATCAGCTTGCTGAAGGACCAGGCGGCCAAATGGGCGTTGCCACTGCTCCAGCAAGGCTCTCCCTTGCTGACAGACTATATGGGGTTTTGCAACCACCTGGAGACTGCATTCACCAACCCTCAGAAGGGGAGTCAAGCCAACCGGGCGATCTGGCGGTTGAAACAGGGCAAGTCCTTGGTGGCCACCTACACCGTGGAATTTCAGCTGTTGGCACAGGACTTGACCTGAAACGACTCTGCACTTCAGGACCAGTATCTCAAGGGGCTTTCGGACACAATACTGGACCAGCTGGCCATGTTGGATCATCCCGCCATGCTGGACGCCCTCATTCAACGGAGCCTGCAGATAGATGATTGGTTGGAGGACCGTCGCCAGGCCCGGGGCCGCCAGAACTCCTGGCTCCCAGCTCCGGTTCTTCCCAGCAGTTCCGCGGCCACAGCTGAGTCACCGGAGGAGCCGGTGCAGCTCGGGGCAGCGTGGCCTCGCCTCTCCCCCTTGGAAAAGACTCAGCATCGGGAGGGAAACCTGTGTCTCTACTGTGGAGGGAGTGAACACTATGCCCGGGCCTGTCCTGAGAAGCGCCCATCACAAGGAAACTGTTGACCCCAGTAGCTGACGGGCCAAGCTGCTGGGGTACCCAAGCATGTCCTAGTGGGCCTACATCAGCTGAACGGCTCCATCTCATGGTTCTGGTGTGCATTTTCCCCTGGGCAGGCCCTGGATCCTCACCCATGCCCTGGTGGACTCGGGGGCTACCCACTCCTACATGGACTCCACCTTTGCTGCCCAGAACCAAGTACTGTTCCAGTATAAGGAAGACCCTCTGCAGGTGGAGGCAATCGATGGCCGGCTGTTGCGCTCCAGTGCCATTACCCAGGAGACCCAGCCTTTGGTCCTGTGCCTCCAGCAGCACCGGGAGACACGATTTCTGGACATTGCCAAAATGCCCCACTTCCCCTGGTGCTGGGAATGGACTGGCTGGAATGGCAAAATGTGTGGATCGACTGAGTTCACTGGACGGTGAGCTTCCTGGGCCCGTGTCCTCACGACCAGCCTGAAATGCTGGCAGGTGCACCCATGGGCGGGGCTGCCTCGGCTCTCCCTGCCATCTACCAGGACTACCAGGACATGTTTGAGGAAAAAGGGGCAGATCGGCTTCCACCCCATAGGCCCTTGGACTGTGGTATAGACCTGCAGCCTGGGGCACCCCTGCCGGTAAGTCGCCTGTACTCCCTGATGGAACCAGAGCATGAAGCTTTCTCAGGAACCAGAGCAGGAAGCTTCCTCAGGAAGAACTTGGAGCGTGGGTTTATATGGCCCTCCACCTCACCCACCGCTGCACCAGTACTTTTTGCCAAAAAAGTATGAGGAGCACCGTCTCTGCCATGATTACTGGGCCCTGAATAAGATCACCATCCCAGATCTGTACCCCTTGCCTCTCATTTCAGAACTGCTGGAACGGGTGCAGGGGGCAAGGCTGTTTACCAAGTTGGACCTCCGGGGGGGGGGGCTATAATATAATTCGGATGCGCACCAGGGATGACTAGAAGATGGCATTCGGGACCCAGTATGGACAGTTTGAGTATTTGGTCATGCCATTCGGGTTGACCAACGCACCAGCCGTGTTCCAACGGTACATCAACCACGTGTTCCAGGACTTGTTGGACAAGTATGTGGTCGTGTACCTTGATGACATTCTGATATACTCTCGTGACCTGACCTGACACGAGGGACCTGTCCGGTCCATATTGCAGTGCTTGCAGGAGCACCGCCTGTACGCAAAACTCAAGTGCGAATTTTACCAGCAGGCAGTGGACTTCCTCGGACACCGGCTCTCCCCCGACGGGATTCAGATGGACCCTGGGAAGGTGTCCGCTGTCTGGGACTGGGTGGCCCTTCAGAATCACAAGGACTTGCAGCAGTTCCTTGTGTTCACAAATTATTACCGGATACTTATCACGGGCTCTGCCCATCGCACTATCCCACTGACCTGGCTGCTGCGGCCGAAGACGCCCTTCACCTGGAACGCAGAGGCCGAGGTGGTGTTCCAGGGGTTGAAGGCCTGTTTCCAGAAGGCACCGATTCTGCAGCATCCTGATCCCTCATGCCCTTTTGTGGTGGAAACTGATGTGTCCAGTACGGCTCTTGGCGCCATCCTTGTTTCCCTGTGCCTACTACTCTTGACAGCTTCTCTCGGCAGAGCGCAACTACACAGTGTGGGAACAGGAGTTGCTGGCCATCAAGGTGGCATTTGAGGTTTGGCGCCATCATCTTGAAGGGGCACAGTATCCGGTGGAAGTCTGAACCGACCACCGGAACCTAGAGTACCTTCAGACTGCCCACAAGGTGAACCAGCGACAGATCCGGTGGGCGCTGTTCTTCTCCCAGTTCCAGTTCTGGATCCACTACATACCTAGCTCTCAAAACCAGAAGGCGGACGCTCTGTCCCGGAAACCAGAGGATTTCGAGGAAATGGTACAGCAGTCGTTACCAACAATGATCGTACCACCAGCAGCATTCCTGGTGGCTCAGGAGACCAAGTCGCTGCTGGATAGGATTCGGGAGCAGCAACGGGTCAATGTGTGGGCTTGGGAACGGATTCGGGAGTTGGCCAGTGGCTCATGCCCATGATATCCAGAACTGGTTGAGCAACAGGGTCTGCTGATGCACCGTGGTCCCACCGAACTGCAGTAACTGAGGTACTCCGGATGCCACACAACGCCCCAGCAGCAGGCCATTTTGGGAGGTACCAGACCACCCACCTGGTCAGCTGGAAATTCTGGTGGCCCCGCTTGAAGGCCGACGTGGCACAATACATTGGGGGCTATGACATCTGCCGGCAAGCCAAGGGACCGACTGGGAAACCGTCTGGGCTGCTGCAGCCACTCCCAGTCCCCCCTCATCCATGGCACACGGTTTCGCTAGACTTCGTGGTGGACTTACCCCTGTCTCGTCAGTTTACCTGCCTCCTGATCTTCACAGACCATTTCACTAAAATGGTGCACTGCATGCCATGCACACCTGGGCCCTCCGCCAAGGAGACGGCGCAACTATGCCTGCAACACGTTTTCCGCCTGCATGGTCTACCGGAACGCTTGGTTTCTGGTCGTGTTGCCCAGTTCATTTCTCGTTTCTGGCATACACTTCATCAGTCCCTCGGGACAGAGGTCTGCCTTTCGTCAGCCTACCATCCGCAAACCAATGGACAGACCGAATGGGTAAACGCAGTCCTGGAGCAGTACCTCCGGTGTTACTGCAGCTTCCACCAGGATGACTGGGTCGACCATCTGGCGTTGGCTAAGTTTGCATATAACAATGCAGTGCTTGCTTCCACCCAGCAGACCCCATTCCAGGCCAATTACAGGTACCACCCGTGGTTGTTCCCCAGCATGCTGCCAACCTCCACAGTTCCCGCAGTGACAGACTGGCTGCAAGAGTCCCAGCAGCAACAGCTGATGGAGCAACTACGACAGGCCAAGGATGCTTACAAGGCTCAGGCCAACAGCCACCATCAGGAGGGGCTGGAACTCCATGTTGGGGATCGGGTGTGGCTCTCCTCCCATCACCTCCACTCCTCTCGGCTTTTGCGAACCTGGACAACCGGTTCACCATCACGGCCCAGGTGTTGCCTGTAGCGTTCCGCTTCCAGCTTCCCCCAGCTCTCAAGATTCACCCGGTGTTCCATCGGTTGTTGCTCAGTCCAGTCACCTCGCCTGATTAGTTTCACCTGCACCATCCGAAACCTCAGCCAGTGATAGTGCAGTTGGTGCCTGAGTATGAAGTGGAGTGGGTCCTCGATTCCAGGTACTGCAGGGGGCAGCTTCAGTACCTCATCAACTGGAAGGGGTATGGGGTTGAGGACCGCTCTTGAGAACTGGCAGTTAACATCCATGCTTCGACTGCCTCCGAGCCTTCCACGCCACTTACCCCGACAAGCCAGGGCCGGACCCTCAGCTGGGGAGGGGGGCTTGGGGGGATAGTGTGATGGCCTGGGACTCAGGGTCAGACTCGGAACCAGAGGAGTCTCAGCCTGCACCGGATCCTCTGCCTTGGACATCAGCTGAACCAAGTCTGGGGCCTGATTCTGAGGAGCCTCAGTCTGCACAACCTCCCCTGCAACAAGCACCAGCTGAGCTGAGTCTGGGGCCTGAGCCTATCCTGGTTCCAGATGCGGGGAATACCTCATTGCCGTCAGCTAGGTCATCACCAGCAGCTGGCCCACTACCGGCTGAGGCTGAGGCAGCTCCTGGGTCCAGTAAGCCACCGGCGTTTCCCAAGTTGCAGAGACTCAAGGCTGATAGAAGGAGAGACCTGAGTACTCGCAGGAGGAGTGCTTGCCTTCAGGCGAGACGGGGTGATGAGTTGCCAGGGGATTGGTGTGGGAATGCTTGGCAATGTGGATGAGCATATATTGTCTAATATATCATATCCCAGCTTGTGTTAACAAGCTCCAAACTTAGCAGAGTTGCATTCCCTTTCTAAAGCACAGCAGGAATGGTTGCACAGGCTTGCTAAACACTCGGAATAACATATATATTCCTGGTATATTGCCCTTCTTCCCTCTTAAAAGTAAAGACACAATACAGTGCTCTTTATAAGTATAAAAAGAGTTTACTCACAGCTTTTCATCCTGAGTTACAGTACAGTCTCAGAAGGCAGGCTAGCTTAGATAAATGTATTTACATGTGTGAAGCTATCTCCATAAGGGAGCAGGCTTCACCAGGCCTCTCTTGGCTGGAAGCCATGAGAGCATCCTGTCCTAAGGTGTTCTTCCTTGAAGAGACGAATCCAAAAAGAGAGAGAGATGGCGTCTGGTCTCAAGAGTTTTGTATACAGGTGAGACCACACCCACCTCTAGTTACACAGGAAGTTATCTCAGTCCAGGTAAACAGGAAGCTTTGGCTGGAGGACTGAGATACCCTTCATGTCCACTCTAGCAATGGTATGTTTTGACTGCTCTGTGTTTACATCCCACAATTGGGGCTGACCGTTACCCCGTCTAAGATAAAAGGTGGTCAGACCCTGCCCCAGGTTGCAGGAGCAACATCGTTGGTTGCTAGATCCTGCCAGTGTTCCTGCTTCTGACCTGTCTTGGTTTCCTGCCTGTGTTCCTGCTGTTGTAAGAATTTCAAGGTATATATATATATATATATATAATATATATATATATATATATATTATTCTAAGCAAACAGGCCACATGTCTGAGGCAGAAAGGCCTTACACCATTTTCACTCTCAAAATGACCAGTTCTGGGCACCACAGTTCAAGAAGGTAGCTGAGAAGGTAGCACAAGGTGAGCTCAAGGTGAGTTGAGCTTCAGGGAAGCTCTGTAGGTTTTGTGGGTTTGTCTTTTTGGGGTTGTGTGTGATTAAGTTTGTGTGCTTAATTGTTCATTTTTGTTTGTGTGCTTCTTTCCTAGGACTGTGCTTGTTTTCTAGGGCTTCTGCCTCTGGGAATTGTGGGACTATCCAGGCTTGTGTGTGTGTTTGTTTCTGGCTGTGTGCTCTCCCTGAAGGGGCAGGGCTTCTGTTGAGTCAGGTGACTGGCTGTGGGCGGAGCTAGTCAGTGCCTGGAGGGCAGCGGCTGAGGAGGTAGCACAAGGTGAGCTCAAGGACGGCGCGCGCAGTTTGACCCATCTTTTAGACAAAGGGGAACTGGTCTCAAACGTTTATTGGGGCAGACCTAGGCTTCCTTTTGTCCTGACTTCAAGCTTTTCAGGATGGAGGGTGAGGGGACAATTGTAGTCCCCTATAGCCCGGCTCCGTTGTCCCTTCACCCCCACTCCCCCTTTACAGGGGGAGCGAGGGAAGGGTTCAGAGCCATAGTGGGCACAGCCGGGGAGCCCGGGGTGCGGGACGCTCTTCCCGCACCCCACCGGAGCCCCGCTTTGCGGTAGCGGGGCTCCAACCCCCGGGACGGACTGGGTCGCCTCGCAGCCGAGGCAACCCACGACCGCTCCGCGATGGCGTCGCCGCCGGAACCATTTTAGATCTGGTCTTAACCAATAGTGATGACTTGGTAAGTGGGGTAGAAGTGGCAGGATCATTAGGTGGGAGTGATCATGCTCTTCTGGAGTTTATTATACAGCGGAAAGGAGCAACCAAGCATACTAAGACTCAAATTCTAGACTTTAAGAAAGCCGACTTCAGAAAATTTAGGGAAATGCTGGGTGTGATCCCATGGTCAGTAATACTAAAAGGGAAGGGAGTTCATGATGGATGGGAGTTTGTTAAAAGGGAGATATTAAAAGCACAACTTCAAGCAGTACCAATGAGACGAAAACATGGAAGGTGCCTAAAGAAGCCAGGGTGGCTATCTAAAGAACTTTTAACTGATTTAAGATTTAAAAGGGATATGTACAAAAAATGGAAAAAGGGGGAAATCACCAGAGAGGAATTCAAACAAATAGCCAGCACGTGTAGAGACAAAGTCAGAAAAGCTAAAGCACAGAATGAACTCAGGCTTGCTAGAGAGGTTAAAAGCAACAAAAAGGGCTTTTATGGGTATGTCCGTAGCAAAAGGAAGAACAATGAAACAGTGGGGTCACTTAGAGGAGAAGATGGTGAAATGCGAACAGGAGACAGAGAAAGGGCAGAACTCCTCAATGCCTTCTTTGCCTCAGTCTTCTCCAAAAAAGAAAACAATGCCCAACCTGAAGAATATGGAGCAGATGATTCAGCAGGGGAAACACAGCCCAGAATAAGTAAGGAGGTAATACAAGAATACTTGGCTAGTTTAGATGTATTCAAGTCTCCAGGGCCAGATGAACTACATCCAAGAGTATTAAAAGAACTGGCAGAGGTGATTTCAGAACCACTGGCAGTAATCTTTGAGAATTCCTGGAGAACAGGCGAAGTCCCAGCAGACTGGAGGAGGGCAAATATTGTCCCTATTTTCAAAAAGGGGGAAAGAGAAGACCCAAACAATTACCGCCCAGTCAGCCTGACATCAATACCAGGAAAGATTCTAGAGCAGATCATTAAGCAAACGGTCTGTGAGCACCTAGAAAGGAACGCTGTGATCACTAAAAGTCAGCATGGGTTTCTGAAAAATAAGTCATGTCAGACCAATCTGATCTCATTTTTTGACAGAATTACAAGCCTGGTAGATGAAGGGAACGCTGTGGATGTAGCCTATCTTGATTTCAGCAAGGCCTTTGACAAGGTGCCCCATGATGTTCTTGTAAAGAAGCTGGTAAAATGTGGGCTGGACAAGGCTACCATTCAGTGGATTTGTAACTGGCTGACTGACCGAACACAAAGGGTACTCATTAACGGCTCCTCTTCATCCTGGAGAGAAGTGACTAGTGGGGTGCCACAGGGTTCTGTCTTGGGCCCAGTCTTATTCAACATCTTTATCAATGACTTGGATGATGGGCTTGAGAGCATCCTGATTAAGTTTGCAGATGACACCAAATTGGGAGGGGTGGCTAATACCCCTGAGGACAGGATCACAATTCAAAATGACCTTAACAGATTAGAGAACTGGGCCAAAGCAAACAAGATGAATTTTAACAGGGATAAATGTAAAGTACTACACTTGGGCAAAAAAAAAAAATGAAAGGCACAAATACAGGATGGGTGACACCTGGCTTGAGAGCAGTACATGTGAAAAGGATCTAGGAGTCTTGGTAGACCATAAACTTGACATGAGTCAACAGTGTGATGCAGCAGCTAAAAAAGCCAATGCAATTCTGGGCTGCATCAATAGGAGTATAGCATCTAGATCAAGGGAAGTAATAGTACCACTGTATTCCGCTCTGGTCAGACCTGTTATGGAAAAATCCCAGGTGTGGAACTGCCCAGCCACCTGGCCCTTAGGGATAGGCCCACTGGTTTCTGCGGAGTTAAATAAAAGAAGTCCAGCCACTGGAGCAAGGACAAGACAGGGTTTATTGCGCAATAGGTTACAGTCAAAACTGCACACCCAGAACAGTGTTACAAGAACTTTTAAAACTCCTATCATATCCCAGAATACAGTTTGGAAACATCATCACTACATCATCACTACCTCACAAAAGGGAAGGGTTATACATGATTTACATATAGGAAAAACAGGAAAGACAAGATTAGCATATGGGGGGGAAACAGAGCAATATCAGGGAGATAGCCCTGAGAAGTGTGAATGGGTGTTAAGTATTGGCAAGGATACCTTGAGCACTTATCTGGGAGAGAACAATGGGATTCTGGTTGAGGGATATTAGCCTGAAGCACCCAGAGATTACCTGCTGAGGCATTTCCCTGTGTACGTGGTCTCTCGCCTACTGGATCATGGCAGAGAGATGGGTCCCCTTAAGGGCATCACTCCATACCCCAAATGAGTTTACTCAGGAGGAGACTTTGCTTAGGTGACCCCCCCCATAATTTCCGTAACATTCCCCCCTTCGGAGATAAGATTTGCATCAGGTTCTGAAAGAACCGCAAATCCTTTCTCCGCACTTAACTACAGTTCAGAGATAGACATATTTCCCACCCCCCTCCTTTATCTACAGGTTTCGGGGTACAGATCTCTATTAAAATGTGGGCTATCATTATTTTGTGTGCACCCCCTCTGGTCATTTAGCAGAATACCTGCTCCCTTATATATGAGTAAAAATGGCCAGAGAGTCAGAATTCATAAAATTCAAATATTCTCAGTGATTTTAGCCAAGGCAGACTAAATTTTCTGCCCCCTCATGTATGGGAAAATGGCTCTTCGAGGCTCTTCAAGTATGTGCTTAAACTTTAAAACTTAAGTAGGTGAATTGGTAATCACTCCTTTTATAAAACAAAACACAGCACTCTACTCTTATCTCTGAAAGCTGGGCTGAATTTCAACCCACCACCACACCAGGATTTAAAAAGTACCCTCCAATGCTTGCAGGCACATGGCCTTCCACATAGCTATAAAGTGGGAGTTGAAAGGGACCCTGAGGTCATCCAGTCCAACCCCCTAAATTACAGGGTTCACAAGTTTTGTACTACCTCGTTGTTGTTGTTGTTTTTAAGGCTTAAGGCTGATGAAAATCAGACACTGCAGTTTATCTTGTAAAACTTAAGACTTCTGCAGCAGGAAAATTTGAAAATTGTGTATTCCCTTTTCTTCCTACTCCCCTTATTGCACCATACTCTTTTACTCTTTGGAGGGGAAAAATGACCTTCTATAGTCTCTTTAAAACAACAAATCTTTACACACCACTTCCACCCATTCCAATATTTGCCATGTTTTTGGGTTGATCAAGCCCTCACACATTTTTTTTTTTTTAACTGTGCACACTTAAGAAGCTATGGCCCATTTCTAAGGCTGACAAACTGAAAAGGAGAACCTGGGCAAACTCTGATTTGGGGACCTAGGGACCAGAAAGAGACAGAAACTGAAGGGGCATTTTCCAAGAAAAGGACTAGTTAATCCTGGCTGATCTTACAGACTGATATTGGGAGCCTTACAATAACCCTTATGTCCAACCAAATCAAAGTTAAAACTGGACTCAGATAGACAATTGCTGGCTATGGAAGCTTCTACCCTTAATAACACTTTTCCTAGAAGGAACACCATATTTTCATAGGCATATAGTCATAACAATTCCTCAGAACAACAGCAACCACATTTCTCTCTCAAAGGGAGACCTACCTAAGGCTTAATGAAATTACAGGCGCTGCAGTTTAGCTTGCGAGAGCAGTTATACTCAACTTGGCTGTCTGCAGCAGAAACATTAGGCTAAATTCACAGCACATTCCAAAGTAGACTAGAACATGACAGTAGACTAGCTCTCTTCTAAACTCAAGTTGCAACTAAACATTTCTCATTAGGTACAGATTTCTTTCCTGTTTAGTTGCAAAGGGAAGGGGGGGCAATCCCCCTCTCAGAACACAGTCAAACCCCTTCAGGGGATTTTCCTACCACTTGGAGGGACACTTTTGGAGCCTCTCTTGAATAATAAATATTTGCACACCTCAGTATCATATTTAATAAAATATGAAGTTATTATTTATATCCCACCTATCTGGCTGAGTTTCCCCAGCCACTCTGGGCGGCTCCTAATCGAGGATTAAAGCATATCATGTTTAAGTTGATCAGGTCCAAATAGTTTCTTTAAACTAAAAATTTGAAGTAAGCTTGCCGTTTTTAAACTATGCGCACTTAAGAAGGGCAGTCTGATGGCCAGTTTTAAAACACAACTCTCTTAAGATCTCTAACATACATGCTCTCAGACTGGATTTTTGTAATTATTTCTGGTTTTCTCTGGCCATTTTAAGATCACTGAATTACATAAGGAAAACAAAATGACAGAGACACAACAGACTCACATACACATAACAGACTCACATACACATAACAGACAACATACATAACAGACGACATATAACATGTAAACATAGATTTCCATCCTTTAGTTGGTTATTGTAAGGAGTTGGCTCACTTCCCTTTTGTTTCATGAAGCGAAGTTAGTAGGAAGGTCCCAAATTTCTAATTGGCGGGGTCTTCCTTCCATCAAGTGCTTTCTCATGGAATTTAGGCGATCCATGTTAAAGGATCCATCCGGTGGCCAGCGGAGTTTGGGTTTTATATTGGCAGTGCCAGTTGGCCATGAGTTTCTGCAGAGATCTTCTAACTTTTGTCTAGACAATAAGGGGTTTTAATATAAAAGAAAACTTAACAACTAAACCTATCAACTAAACTTCCGTGTACACCTCAACAACCGTCTGGTTCCCTCCCCAGACCTCTTCTTCCTTATTCCTTTTCCCAGGGGTGCAATCTACCACTCTGCCTTGTCCTGCCCCTCAGGCCAAGCTCTCCCTCCTGGCAACCTCCTACCTATTGTCACAAACTTGAGAAAAGGGGGGGGACCCTACTGAACGCCCACTCAATGTGGTGCCAGATCGGGTGGCCCCTGGATAGAAGACAGTCCTTCCAACCCCTTCTGTCGACAGGACACCCGTTTGCAGGGAGGTGGTTGTTTAGGCCGTCCTCCCCGACTTATTCTTCGGGCTCCACACCGATAAGGCAGGCAGAAGTATGAAAAAGAACTCTGACCCCTTGCTTTCGATAAGGTGCCCACAGCGGTGAGGTGGTTGTTTAGGCCGTCCTCCCCGTCTTACGTTCGGGCCCAGTCTCGGTGCGGCTGGCCAGAGAATTTGAGAAAAAGTGATAGAGCTCAGAACTCCCCTGTCGAGTTGAGCAAAGGTCCACAGGCTTCGTGGTCTGGACCAAGAGAAAGGCAAGAAGTAATAACAGGTAGGAGGGCAGAGAATTCGTTGCCAGGAGTCACCACCCCTCTCCCACCAGTGCACTGGGTTTTATACTCACGCGTCTTCCACTGCGATCCCCTGGATCGTTGAAGACGAAGCCGGCTGAATCTTGTCTTTGCTCCCTGGCTGGCTCCTTAGAGACTTGCAAATTACCGCCCCTGAAGATGGCCGGGGGTCCAAAAGATCTTCCCAGGCAAATGGCCTGGTGCCGGCTGAAGATTTCAGGGCCCCCAGTCAGCAACATGGGAGAACCGCAAGTCCCGGCTTTCGGCACCAACTGTTACGGAAAAATCCCAGGTGTGGAACTGCCCAAGCACCTGGCCCTTAGGGATAGGCCCACTGGTTTCTGCGGAGTTAAATAAAAGAAGTCCAGCCACTGGAGCAAGGACAAGACAGGGTTTATTGCGCAATAGGTTACAGTCAAACTGCACACCCAGAACAGTGTTACAAGAACTTTTAAAACTCCTATCATATCCCAGAATACAGTTTGGAAACATCATCACTACATCATCACTACCTCACAAAAGGGAAGGGTTATACATGATTTACATATAGGAAAAACAGGAAAGACAAGATTAGCATATGGGGGAAACAGAGCAATATCAGGGAGATAGCCCTGAGAAGTGTGAATGGGTGTTAAGTATTGGCAAGGATACCTTGAGCACTTATCTGGGAGAGAACAATGGGATTCTGGTTGAGGGATATTAGCCTGAAGCACCCAGAGATTACCTGCTGAGGCATTTCCCTGTGTACGTGGTCTCTCGCCTACTGGATCATGGCAGAGAGATGGGTCCCCTTAAGGGCATCACTCCATACCCCAAATGAGTTTACTCAGGAGGAGACTTTGCTTAGGTGACCCCCCCCATAATTTCCGTAACAGACCTCACCTGGAATACTGTGTCCAGTTCTGGGCACCACAGTTCAAGAAGGATACTGACAAGCTGGAACGTGTCCAGAGGAGGGCAACCAAAATGGTCAAAGGCCTGGAAACGATGCCTTATGAGGAACGGCTTAGGGAGCTGGGTATGTTTAGCCTGGAGAAGAGAAGGTTAAGGGGTGATATGATAGCCATGTTCAAATATATAAAGGATGTCATATAGAGGAGGGTGAAAGGTTGTTTTCTGCTGCTCCAGAGAAGCGGACACGGGGCAATGGATTCAAACTACAAGAAAGAAGATTCCACCTAAACATTAGGAAGAACTTCCTGACAGTAAGAGCTGTTCGACAGTGGAATTTGCTGCCAAGGAGTGTGGTGGAGTCTCCTTCTTTGGAGGTCTTTAAGCGGAGGCTTGACAGCCATCTGTCAGGAATGCTTTGATGGTGTTTCCTGCTTGGCAGGGGGTTGGACTGGATGGCCCTTGTGGTCTCTTCCAACTCTATGATTCTATGATTCTATGATTCAAGAAGGATACTGACAAGCTGGAACGTGTCCAGAGGAGGGCAACCAAAATGGTCAAAGGCCTGGAAACAATGCCTTATGAGGAACGGCTTAGGGAGCTGGGTATGTTTAGCCTGGAGAAGAGAAGGTTAAGGGGTGATATGATAGCCATGTTCAAATATATAAAAGGATGTCATATAGAGGAGGGTGAAAGGTTGTTTTCTGCTGCTCCAGAGAAGCGGACACGGGCAATGGATTCAAACTACAAGAAAGAAGATTCCACCTAAACATTAGGAAGAACTTCCTGACAGTGAGAGCTGTTTGACAGTGGAATTTGCTGCCAAGGAGTGTGGTGGAGTCTCCTTCTTTGGAGGTCTTTAAGCGGAGGCTTGACAGCCATCTGTCAGGAATGCTTTGATGGTGTTTACTGCTTGGCAGGGCGTTGGATTGGATGGCCCTTGTGGTCTCTTCCAACTCTATGAATCTATGAAATGTTTACCAAATGGGTCTCTGCAGGGAAGGAGGGTTGAGGGATTTAATTGTTCCAGGAATTAAAGAAGATTACCATCTCAAAGGAATGGCCAGGCTACTGAGAAGAGGCATCAGATAACGCCTTTTTGTGTGGTGTAGGTGTGATGCATCTGGGTGATGAGCTTGGGTTACACCTCTTCTGTGATTGATGTTTCTGGGGGTGGGCTAGACTCCAGGAGGGATTTTGAAATGTCTTTATAAGAGCATGCCTGCATTGTTCTGGGTCTTTTTCCTGAAAATCACTGCTGTTGCAACAGCTTCAATAAAGATCAAGCTTACTAGCTGCTTTGCTTCTCAATCTTCTCTGGTTGGCCTCTGTTTTTTTACTCCTACCAATGGAGAACCTGCAAAGGACTTTGTGAGGGCTCTTGTGTACCCCATAAGGGAATAAGGGCAGATTTTTTTCTTATTACACTGCCCTGTCTTGTTTTCCTGCCTGTGTTCCTGCCCTGCCCTGGTTTCCTGCCTGCATACCTGTTCCTGACCTTTCCTGACTCCCTGACCTGCTCCCAGCTTTGGCTACATTGGACTGTCTCTATGTTGAACCTTTGGAGCATGGACCAGACTTGGACCTCGCCTCTCGGGTAACCCACAGGACCAGCACAATTGGAGTAGTACTGGCACAGCTGCTGTGGGTGAACAAAAAATGAGGCTGGCTTTCTTTGTGGCTCCTCCAAAAGCTATGTAATGAAAGCTATTTGGGCAGCATCCCTGAAGTGAATGCCCAGCTGCATGGCTTGGATCTATTGCAGGAGTTCAGAGACAAGTTGACCTGATTAAACTTTGATAGTCTCTTTGTTCAAACCAGCACTGGCCCCATTCAGGGCATGCCTCAGCTCTCTCACTATCTTGGGCTCTGTTTATAAAGTCATTCTGTTTGCCTGGTGTTGCACCGTCCATTCCAATCTCAAGCACAAAGAAAAGGCTGTCACACAGGAAGAGATTACACTGAATTTCTGTGTAGTTGGAGAAGTGGACTATTAATCTCCAATAGACTTCCATTTTCCCTCCTCTTTCTTTTGAAAACCTGCAGGGAGAGAAGCAGCATTAAACAGCCACAGCTGGGGAATGAATATGTGAGCCAGAACAAGGTCAGCTTGCTGAGTTCAACCTACCGATGGCCACCTTTTCACCTCCCCTATGCAGGATACAAGTTCATGCAGGCTGCCATAGAAGAGGGAAGTTTGGCTGTAAATGACAGAGCTAGCTTCTTCTGAAAGCCAATACTAAGTATGGCTAGCCTAGCAGTTATGAGAGAATAGATCCAATAGTAAAATGGTGCCCTTGCTGTGGTTTATGAGAGAACCTGGCCAACAAAGGCAGCAGAGTCAAGCAGGGAGAGAATAATGGGAAGTGAGGAGAGCTTGCAGGTATGCGATCTTCTAGCAGACAAGCTTAGCCCCAAGGCCTGTGGGATTAAGGATGCTTCACATACTGAGAGCCAATCACACACTGACAGATTTAGGTTGCATGCTTATGGTTGTGCAATAGACCCCTTTCCCTCAAAGACTGGACTTTTCACGATAAGGAAAGTGACAGGAAAATGCACTAGAATATATGGGAAACCACATTGCATGCGCTTGTAAGGTGCAGATACACACTGAGCTGCAGAGCTCAACTGATAACTTGGAGTGGCCTTATTCTTAGAGGGGAGGGCCAGGGAATATGACAAATTATGGAATATTATTTACAAGCAAAATTTTAATACCCCAGTTTTTAATGGAGAATGAACAGGACTTAAAGGAAGCATTTTCCAGTCTTCTTAGCAGTTCAAATGTTAGTTCTGAATCGGAATGCTCCATTTCTAATCATATGCCACTCATTAATGCACTGGAATCTTGGCCATGAAGGTGGAAGAAACTCGGGGAATTGTTTGGATTATTTTATCATTGAATCTCCATTGTCTCAAACTTATACTTTCATACTTATCAAACCTTTATTAGGCATTTACATATAAAATCGCAAGAAAAAGAATCACATACAGGAACTTTAAAATATATATACACAAAGAAACAACAATTAAACTCATAGGCTGATTGTATGTGTGTATTAGTAAAATCTAGAATTTCCTCCTGTTAAAGTACTCCTTGAAGCACTGCTGCCAAAAACTCGGCTACCCCCGCAGTCACCCCTTGGTCAATGTCAGAGAGACAGAATCCAACACCTACACCCTGCTGCGGTTTAAAGCTGTCCAAAAGGGGGACAACACGTGTTCACGCAGTGTTTCTGGGAATATTCTGATATCTACCCCTGACAAATGCCGAGGGAAAGATATTCAGTCGGGCCAACATAAATGCCCTACGTTGGGCTGGTATTATTAGTTTAGTAACATAGTTGACCCTGCTATCTAGGATATTTAAATCATAGAATATGGGAGAGCAAATTTTATTTACTGCTGCCACAATATTTTGTCTCTCAACATCCTTTAGTCTAATTAGGACATTGTGAAAGATATGTTGCTCGCTTGAATTGTACAAGGGCTCCAGCTCGATGCCTATCGATCTGATTTTATTTTCTAGGAGTTGGTACCATCTAGATTTATAGGAGTCCTTAAGGAGGTCAGAGAGCAAGCTTGATGGTGGACAGCGGAAATGGCAGCGCAGCCAGTATTTTATAGCGGTGGTCCAGGCCCAGTATTCCATTGTGTGTATGCCTAATTCTGCACACATTGTTTCATATTTAATAACATTTGGGAGTCCAAGGATACGTCTCAAGAAACTAGAGTGAATCTTTTCTAAGTCACTGTTAAATGCTTGTACCCATAGTGGGATCCCATAAAATATCTGGGATAGCACTTTTGCTTGGAATATCTGGTTGGCCGCAGGGATAAATTGATTTCCCTTCTGATAATAAAAACGAGTAACTACTGATGAGGTACACTTTGCCTGTTTTATAGCATTTGTGCGATGGATAGACCACCCTAAATTGCTCTGGAATAGAATTCCCAGATATCTATACAAGCTCAAGGTCAAACTTATATTTATGCTAGCTTTTATTGTATTTGTACTGGCTGTATTATAAGCTCACATTGTGAAATGAGAGGTAAAATACATCTGTAAATAAATATCCATTCCTATGGTGATCTGTCAATTTTGGACAGCTCTGTTGGGGTAGAGAGAGAGTGAGTCCTGTCAACTGGTGCACAGATTCTTTGGAAAGTTTGAGTCACTCATTTCAAAGGTTGGCATTCCCTAGTTTGGCAACCTTAGATTGACCTGTTCTCCTTCTAATGGATATAACTGGGAATGCATGAACTTTCTGAACTGGCCACCCCGCAGCCTGTGCCTGACAACATGACCCAACTTGAGTTCAGATGCAATGATACCCAAGAGGACAGGATCACACTTCAAAATGACCTTAACAGACCTTAACACACAGAGTGTGGTGGAGTCTCCTCCTTTGGAGGTCTTTAAGCAGAGGCTTGACAGCCATCTGTCAGGAATGCTTTGATGGTGTTTCCTGCTTGGCAGGGGGTTGGACTGGATGGCCCTTGTGGTCTCTTCCAACTCGATGATTCTATGATTACAAAGCTATTTTTCAGCAGAGCTACAGTTTTACCCCAAAGACAGATCTAGCATGCCAAATTGTATGCACACTGTCTGAATATAAAAATTGTACTCTTAATTGTTGGATATAAGGTTGACTGGTTTTGGATTAACAGTTGGAGCTGTATTCATTAATCTGAACAGGAGAGAAAAGACAGTCTGTCACAACATAGCCTAGTTCAGTAGTGAAGCAGAACAGGTGAGGGAACACTTTCCATTTGCAATGTGCAGCAGCTGATCTCCATCAGCCACCATCACTCAGCAGCAAAGGGAAAGAGAAAGCAACCAACTGCAGTACTTGATTTATTTCAAAATTGATATTACCAAAAGGGAATGTACAACCTGCAATTATGCAAAGTGAATAAACTGAAAGCTTGATCATATTTTAACAGCTCAAGTACTACTAAGGCTATATTATGGTCCATTTGTTGTACATACAGCTTCTGGGATGAAAATATTTCCCATGGGAAATATGCACAAAATTCATGACTTTTGAATCAAGGAACAAATGGCAAGTCAAATAAAGCAAGAACTGTACAGTACAGACAGACAAAGGCAAATATCAGGGCGCCAACACTGATGCAGCAGAAAGGGAAGTGCTTTATGAAATGTGGTTTAAAAAACAAAAAAACAAAAAACAAAAACCAGATCCGGGGACTGTTTCTATCTGTGATGCTAAAATGAAGGATTGTATGAACAACAGGGGTCTACCACTATTCATGGGTATTCATGACCCGTTCTTCATTTTGTTTCTCATATTTTAAAACGGGCAACTTCACACTTGCTACTTCACACTTCAGAAGAACATGGGGAGTTGTGTGGGCACTGGGCTCACCCAGAGGTGTCATTGATTCAAATGGGTGCTGCCACATGGGAGCTGGGTAGGAAACCCCCTAAGATCTCCGTGGTCAAGATGGTGCTTTCTCAAACTTCTGCAGTCAGAAATCATAATGGCTGCATCCAGTGTCCACATGATGAGATCTTTCATGTGGATCTCACTGCTGTGTATGCTCAACCCAGCCACAAAGCAATCGTGGCCCAAGATGATGGTCTACTTAGGGTTTGCATTCATCCTATGAGGTCCTGTGCCCACTGGATCTCTCCTGAACATGTTTGAACAGCGAGTCAGCATGTGGCATGAAGGCAAGGGGGGGGGGGAGAAAGAGAAATTAATAACTTTGTTTTTTACCTTATTAATTGGAAACAATGCACACACACAAATAAGATTTATTTCTTAATGCCCAAGGCTACAATCATTCCTAAGCACACTTACTGGAGAGTGAATCCCATTGAACTCAGTGGGTTTTGCCTCTGAGTAAACATACTTAGAATTGCTTTGTTAATTACAACATTTTGTGCACAGTTATGCACACATTGTTACAAATGTATAACTTAGCACAGGACAGGAGCCCTTGCAGAGGACTTCAAAGGCACTAATTTATGGAAAATATTGCAAAGGAAGCAGCAAATATCAAGTGGTGACTTGGCATGCAATTAAGCCAGTTGAATGGAAAACTATTGTGCACTTCATTCAAAGATCGGAGGGCAGTGTCCAAAATATAAAGCTAGCTAGCCTGTGCTTTGTATGGAAAATAATTATTAGCACTAGTTACAAATGGGAATGCTTTCCTCCCTCATTCACTCTCCACCCTCCATCTTTCTGGCTCCTCAAAGCTATCACCCCTTCATGGATCACTGCCTTGTCGTGGCAAAGGGGCTTGAATTACTCAGGGAAGCTATGGACAGGTCAAGATGGACAGGTCATAGTGGAGAGTTTGGACCAAACGTGATCCACCTGGAGGAGGAACTGGCAAGCCACTCCAGTATCCCTGCCAAGAAAACTCCATGGACAAAGACAACAGGCTCCAGTACTTTGGCCACCTCATGAGAAGAGAAGACTCCCTAGAAAAGACCCTGATGTTGGGAAAGATGGAGGGCACAAGGAGAAGGGGACGACAGAGGATGAGATGGTTGGACAGTGTTCTCGAAGCTACTAACATGAGTTTGGCCAAACTGCGAGAGGCAGTGAAGGATAGGCGTGCCTGGCGTGCTCTGGTCCATGGGGTCACGAAGAGTCGGACATGACTGAACGACTGAACAACAACACAAATGGGAAATAACAATTGGACCTTGATGGAGGTCCATATTTTTCTTCTTCTGTCCCCCAGCTACCCTTCTCTCTCATTCCTGCTTCCTGACAGGGGGCAGCCTCTCCCGCTCCCCTTCCCCCTGCTTGAGGAAGGCCAGAGTAGGCCTCTGCCTCTGCTAATCAGTGTCTCTTCCTCCACCACCACCACCACCCCACCAAGAAGTAGGAGAAGAAGGACCGTAGTTTCATTGCAGAGCACATGGCTTGAACCCAGAAGTTCTCTCTAGTTAAAAGCACCAGAGTAGGGAAAGAGGCAATGTCTCTACCCTGGCATCAAGGATTGGGTCAGAATAAATGGTGTGAACTCACTTTCATTTGCTAGCTACCCCCTCCCCCCCCCCAGAATGTGACCTTCTGCTTTCCTCCCTCATTCACTCTCCACCCTCCATCTTTCTGGCTCCTCAAAGCTATCACCTTCCCCTCTACCTGCTTTCTCTCTCTCTCGATTTCAGACTCTCCTATGATACAACATGGGGTGCTTTCAGAATGTTCATTTAACCTTATAATGGAGGACTGGGCATTCTTTGGACTTCAACATTTCAGCTTTGGCTATATATCTCTTATATTCTTTTCATTCCATTCATCCAGTTTTAGCTAGAGAATAAAAGTTTTGCAAGGCTCACCCACCTTGACCTGTGATGGACTTCAGCATATCAGATGAGCAGCCCATTAACTTCCCACCACCTGCAGCTTTGGTAGAAGGAACAGACATGTTTTATCCATGGTGAAAATGTTTATTAGCATTACAAAATGGTACATTATTTAGAAAAGTGAGAAATAATGTGAGAGGTCAGATGGTTCCATGCAGTTGTGCAATACATTTCAGAGCTGAAGGAGAGACACAAAAAATAGGTTTTAATTTACTCCCTTTTTAAAAAGGAATGGAGAGTGGCTGACAGAAAGTCATGTTGTGCAATCTGTACTAAGCAATTCCCTTTAAGGAGTTAGAAAATGACTCCATTCATGTACCAGCATAAAATAATGCCATTTTCTATAGGAACAGGAAAATCATCCCCATGCCAGGAACTCATGTGTGACATCTGGTAAATTAACTGCATTATTGATGACATGATAGCTAAGGCACTAGATTTCAGGTATGGCACATTCATTTTCCAACTGTTCCAGCTGAGAAACTTGCACAGGACAATCCCACCAATATTAGATGACTGGCTGGTTAGCCAATATTTTAGATAGACACAGCAGCTTGTTTCTCTGCTCCTCTGCATTGCATTGGATAAGCCAACACACTTCTATAAACACAGTTCTTACTTTAACTTCCATTTTTCATGAGAAAGAGGCACATTGTGTGATATCTTCTATTCTAGTTGTAGAAAACCACTGAAAAATATCATGTTCCTGTTACTGGATGGCTCAGTCCTGATGGACCTCCTCGCATCTCTTTGCAGTGAACCCTCTTCCTCCAAGACCTAAAAACTTGCCACCACATGTGCACAACCCTGTCATATTATTAGTATATTATTATTATTATTATTATTATTATTATTATTATTATTAGTTACAGGTGGGTAGCCGTGTTGGTCTGCCATAGTCAAAACAAAATAAAAAATTCTTTCCAGTAGCACCTTAGAGACCAACTGAGTTTGTTCTTGGTATCATACGAAAAAGCACATACCAAGAACAAACTCAGTTGGTCTCTAAGGTGCTACTGGAAAGAATTTTTTATTTTGTTTTTTATTATTATTATTATTATATTTATTATTATTATTATTATTATTATTATTATTATTATTTATTACAGGCACTTAAATGGTGAGGAATAACACTCATGTGTGTAAAATCAGTTAGTTCTTGTGTGCTTTTTTGTTCTCGGTACTTCATAGAACCATTCCCACCACCCTTCTGAGTAATACCCCTCCCCACTCTCTCACTATATATAAGGGTCTGGTGACTTCTGTTTCAGTGTATCTGAAGAAGTGTGCATGCACATGAAAGCTCATACCAAGAACAAACTTTGTTGGTCTCTAAGGTGCTACTGGAAGGAATTTTTTATTTTTTATTTTGTTTTGAGGAAGGCTAGAGGTACAAGAAGCAGGAAGAGAAGGATAAGGAAGCAACTAGAGAGAACTAAAGGAGGCGGAGTAAGAGGACACAGTGACACCTAGTGGAGCTTCCTCAATAAATAAAGAACTGACAATCTTTAGTATTAAAGCTTAAGTGTTTATCAAGCAACCAATATATTCTAAAGAGGAGACAGTGAAATTATGATGCCATTATGAAATTATGATGTCATGCTAAATTCCCCCCCCCCCAATTAATCAATTGGTCTGTCTCAAAGATAAAGAGCTGGATATAATAAGAACTTTGCAGATTCATAAACCTAAATTTGAAAAGATGGCAACAATGGAAAATAATAAATTTAAAGGTCAAACTAATTTTACACCAGCAGGTTCTCAAAGACGCCCCTCTAATCTGGAGGCAGAGACTATGGACATTAGAGAATCGATTTTTAGGAATGAAAGCAGAAATTAATGAGAAAATGGACTCTTTAAATAAAAAATGGACAAGATGGGGAATAAGTTTGAACAAAAATTGAAAATGATTGAGCAAAATTTTAAGGCAACAGTAGACCTGAACAAGCAATTCACAGAACTATCTGGAAGAAGTAAAGAGATGGAGAAGGAATCCCAAACCATGATAACTAGAATAAGTAAACAAGAAGATGTTGTGAAGAAACATGTGAAGGACTGTAAGGAATATAGAAAAATTCAAGAGAATGCAAAGGAGGATATTCAGAAATTGAAGGAAACTTAGGAAGCTACATGGGATGTGTTTGTGATGCAAGAATTAAAGCAAAATGATTTGATCTTGAGATTTAGAGGCCTTAAAGAACACCAAGAAGAAAATGTAGAAACTATTATTATCAAAGGCATCGCAGAATGGATGCAGCTTCAAGAGGAAGATGTATCTATATGTATAGATAGAGCATTCAGACTAAGACCCAGGCAAACACGAACTGGTAGCTGGCCTGGAGATTGCCTGGTATTCCTTAATCAAGAATTTTAAGAGATAAAATCATGCAACATAAAAGGAAAGAAAAACTGTGAATTGAAGATAAGGAAATCATCATTATGAGAGAAGTCCCTTCACGTCTGTTGAGAAAAAAGTCCAAATACAAGCCTCTGACAGAGGCACTCAAAAGAAACAACATCTTCTACAAGTGGGAGTTTCCAGAAGGGATTTCGTTCACCTACAAGCAAAGCAGAAGGAAGTTAACAACAGAACTTGAGATAGAGAAATTCTGTTTTTTTTAAACAAAAATTCATTGGTTTTCCACATCAAAACAAATACAAATACAATAGAAAAAACAACAACAACAAATACAACAAGAAAAACAGAAATAAAAGAAAATACATACCTACACTGGAACACCAACACTCCATACATTTAATTAAAATCTTATTTCGAATCTAATTAGGGGGACTTCCCCCGTTCTCTCCTCTGCTTCCAATTCTAATTTACTTTAGTAACTTTCTATCTATTCCAACAATTCATTCACCTAAATTCATAATCTTCATCTCTAAAATTTAAATCATTTAACATCAAAATATCAAAATACAACTTCTTAATACAAATCTTAACTTCTTGTAACCTTATCTATCTCTTATTCCACTAAAACTGCTGCTGGTATTTCTAATTCAAACCTTATATAATATTAAACTATCCTTCTTTAAAAACAGTCCAAGTATCTCTTCTCTATTCCAAATCAAGTTTTTTAACACTCTGACTTCGGGGTACCATGATAAGCCTTCCTGATTACACATCTAAAATTTTCACCCTACCCCTCTTCTTACCATTTTTTCTCCCCACCTCGGAATCACCCACCAGACTTCCCTCCACCCCTTTCCAAAACCATTGTCCAGAATGTCCTCTTTTTCCTTGTATCTAAAGGCCAAAGCCTTGTCCAGAAACATCCTTGCAAAGCTCTTCAGGAAATATAATACGTCACCATCCAGCATCTCCATTTCAAACTTCCAATCAACTTTTAATTGTAATTCCCAAGATTGTTGTTCCTTCATTTCTGGGCTCCCACCCCAGAAATCGGATATAATATGTCTAAATTCAACCCTGGGCCTCTCACACCAACAGGGTTTTTCTTCTTCTTGGAGTTGCGTAGTCACTGTGTCTTGTTCTCCAGATATTTCCTCAAGTTCCTTAGCAAGGTTCTCCTCAAGTTCATTAGCAAAGTTCTCAGAAACCTTACCAATTCCAAAAAACTTTTCGTCGACATTCTGATTCAGCAGTTCTAATTTCTGGTTCAAAAGTTCTAGTTTCAAAAGAATTATCCTTTGTCCTTGGGTCATTCCCGGATCTAAAGTCATTTTAAAAGCGAAACCAAAAATGGCAGAAGCAGGCAGGAAATAACAAAGTTCAGTACTTTTCCATCTTTAAGTCTCAAGTTTCAGCCGCCATTTCCCCCTAATCAGGGTGCAAAAATTATATTCCACCAACTTTGAGAAGAAATGCTTTAAAAATCTCAATCCTCCCCTAGCAGGGGTTTTGACAGATCGTACTTGTCAGAAAAACTCCAATAGAAACATTGTATCAGCCAAATGCAGCAACAGCCAGATACATTGTTACTTCTTCAAATTCGGCAGGGAGAGGAATGGACTTCCTTTTGATATTCCTCCCCAAAAGCCAATTAAAGAAATTTTAAGGCCAATTAAACTCCGTACTTACAGCTTACGGGGTTCTTCTTCTTTTTGCTTCAATTAGGTAAGAACGAGACGCTCATCGCTGGCAGCAGCCGCCACTTGGCTTCCCCGGCTGGGGCAAACTCCACAGCCCCGCGCCGTTGCCCTTTCACTCCTGCGCCCCTTTTACAAGGGGGACCGGAGAAAGGGTCAGCACAATGGGGCCAGCTGGAGAGCCCACGCCGCGGGATGCTCAACCTGCAGCTTAACGGAGCCCGCTGCGTGGTAGTGGAGCTCCTAGCCCCCGGGGAAGCCAGGGTCATCTCGCAGCCGAGACAACCCTCGACTGCCGGCAACGGCGCCCTCGCCGGAAGTAGAGATAGAGAAATTCTGGAGGAAATATGAAAAACCTTTGGGGGGGTGTTCTAGGAAAGAAAGGAGACAAACAAGAGTCAGACAACAAGGAAGGCTAGAAAGGAATATAATAAAAAGTAATATGTTTGTCTAATTTACCTACCATCTAATACCTTAATAGAAGATATGTGATTTTAATTGTGTATAATATTGTTATGTTGAGTTTTGATATTTTGTTGTATTATTTTGATATCTGCTCATTTTTGAAAAAGTAAATAATAAGAAATAAAATCAGTAAGACTACATCAAAATGGAATTGAGAATTACCACTTGGAACGTTAATGGGTTAAACAATAAGGCTAAGAGAAACAAATATTGGGTAAGAAAAAAATAGACACATATTATAAGAAAACACTGCAGATTGTTGGTTAATAAAAAAATTGGGAGAGTAGTTTATATCCTCAGATGTTATTAAAAAGAAGGGGGTGGTAATGTATGTGTATCCCAAATTAAAACCGGAACAAATCTATAAGGATAACGAAGGTAGAATCATAGTTGTCAAAATTCAAGAAAAAATGGAGAATATTATCATAGTGGGAATCTACGCTCCCAATGAAAAAAGGCAGAATTTTATCAGAAATTAGAAAGTGTTTTATTAGATTTCTGCAATGAAAAAAATATCTTATTGGGGGATTTGAATGGAATAGTGATGGAAGTAATGATGGAAGATTGCCAAAATCCATTTTTCAATTGATAGATAAATTAGACTAACAAGATGCCTGCAGATTTAAACACCCCTCCCCAAAACAATTTACATTCTATTCCCATGCTAAAGACTCAGAAAGTAGGATAGATTCAATTTGGATAACTAAAACGTTATTATTGAGATGTAAAAAAATAGAAATATTACCCAAAACTATTTCTGATCATAACCCAGTTATCATGGAAATAATAAAGAGAGGGGAGTTAAAAGATGGAAATTAAATGAGACATTAATAGAAGATGAGAATGTAGTAAATAAGGCCGAGCGAGTATTGAAAGATTATTTCGTAAAGAATTTTTTAAAATAAGAATTTATTAATTTTTAAAGAATACAAAAAGGAATAAACATACAAAATACAATACAAAATACAAAACAAAACACTACCTCAATACACCACAAAACCAAAATACAGAAACAAAATCTAACAAAAAAACATTTATTTTAACTAATCTTATTTATAATCTTATTTTGGGACTTCCTCATGTCCTCCCTTCTGCGTTCATTTCAAATATACTATAGTAACTTTATAACATTTTAAAAATCCCCTTCCTCCAATATTCTTAATCCTTATCTATCATCATATATCCATAAACTTATTCCTAACAAAATAAACATAACACTATTCTAACTTCTTACACCCTACTTTCACCTAACATTTTATTACTATCGCCTAAAATGTCCTCTGATTTCAATTTCAAATGTCTAACTTTTCACGTCGTTTCAAATATTCTTTAAATTTCTTCCAATCTTCTTGCACCTTCTCCTCCCTCTGGTCTCGGAGTTTCGCGGTCAGTTCTGCGAGTTCCATATACTCAATCAACTTCATCTGCCATTCTTCGACTGTTGGTAGCTCTTCAGTTTTCCATCTTTTAGCAATTAGAATCCTAGCAGCTGTTGTGGCATACATAAAAAATATTCTATCTTTGTTGGGAATTTCATGATTGGTCATGCCCAGCAGAAAGGCCTCTGGTTTCTTAGTAAATGTGTTTTTCAACACTTTTTTGTAAATTTTCTCCCAGACGTCCTTTACCTTTGGGCACATCCACCACATATGATAGAAGGTACCTTCTACTTGTTTATATTTCCAGCATTCATTACTCAAACCATGATACATCTTAGCCAGCTTAACTGGAGTTAAATACCACCTGTAAATCATTTTCATTACATTTTCCCTTAGCACATTGCATGCAGTAAACTTAGTACCTTCCCTCCACAATCTCTCCCAATCCTCAAACATTATGTTATGTCCAACATCTTTCGCCCAGTCAATCATAACTGATTTAACCATTTCATCTTTCGTATGCCACTCTAGCAACAAATTATACATTCTGGAAAGGTTCTTAAGTTCGGTTCTATTGGTTCCATTTCCAACTTGGATTTCTCTGACTGAAAGCCTTGTTTCTTGTCCAACTTCATTTATCTGATAATACTGCAACCAGTCAGATACTTTCTCTTTCAATTGTTCATAACTTTTCAATTTAAAATTCTGACCTTCTTGTTCTAATATATCAGCATACTTCGGCCACTTTGCAGGCATATTGGGTCTCTTGTAGGCCTTAGCCTCAACTGGTGACAACCATCTGGGGGTTTTCCTCTCCAAAAAATCTTTATTCCGGATCCAAACCTGATACAAGGCATTCCTAATAATGTGATTTTTAAAAGCTTTGTGGGCCTTAACTTTGTCATACCAAAGATATGCGTGCCAGCCAAATACATTATCATGTCCTTCCAAGTCCAACACATCCGTGTTTTCTAACTTAAACCACTCTTTCAACCAGCAAAAGGCTGCAGCTTCAAAATAAATTCTTAAATCTGGCAGTGAGAATCCACCTCTTTCCTTAGAGTCTGTCAAAATCTTATATTTTATTCTGGGTTTCTTCCCCTGCCAGATAAATTTAGATAAATCCTTTTGCCACCTTCTAAAACAATCCAACTTGTCAATAATCGGAAGTACTTGGAATAAGAACAGCATCTTTGGTAATAAATTCATCTTAATAGCTGCTATTCTGCCCATCAAAGACAGTTTCAGTCTAGACCATATATCCACGTCTCTTTTTATCTCGCTCCACAATTTCTCATAATTATCCTTGAACAGGTTCAGATTCTTCGGTGTCAAATTCACCCCCAGATATTTTACCTTGTTAACAAAGTTAAGTCCTGTACCTGCATAGGTGATATATATATTTGTCAAAACTTTGGTCTTTGCTTTATTCAACTTAAATCCTGCTATTTGTCCAAATCATAGAATCATAGAGTTGGAAGAGACCACAAGGGCCATCCAGTCCAACCCCCTGCCAAGCAGGAAACACCATCAAAGCATTCCTGACAGATGGCTGTCAAGCCTCTGCTTAAAGACCTCCAAAGAAGGAGACTCCACCACACTCCTTGGTAGCAAATTCCACTGCCGAACAGCTCTCACTGTCAGGAAGTTCTTCCTAATGTTTAGGTGGAATCTTCTTTCTTGTAGTTTGAATCCATTGCCCCGTGTCCGCTTCTCTGGAGCAGCAGAAAACAACCTTTCACCCTCCTCTATATGACATCCTTTGATATATTTGAACATGGCTATCATATCACCCCTTAACCTTCTCTTCTCCAGGCTAAACATACCCAGCTCCCTAAGCCGTTCCTCATAAGGCATCGTTTCCAGGCCTTTGACCATTTTGGTTGCCCTCTTCTGGACACGTTCCAGCTTGTCAGTATCCTTCTTGAACTGTGGTGCCCAGAACTGGACACAGTATTCCAAATGAGTCAATTATCTCTAATGCTTTAGGCACACTGGTTTCCGGGTCTTGTAGGGATAAAACTAAGTCATCGGCAAAGGCTCTTAATTTATATTCTTTCTCCCCCACCCTTATTCCTTTTATCTGCTTTTCTGTTCTATTCATATTCAGAAGGACCTCTTGGACCGTTATAAAAAGTAGTGGGGAGATAGGGCAACCTTGTCTCATTCCTTTTTCAATTCTAATTTCTTCAGATATCACATTATTTATTATAATTTTTGCTTTTTGTTCTTTATAAATGGCATTTATGCCATTCATAAATCTTTGACCGACCTCCATCTTTTCCAAATTCTTCTTCATAAAACTCCAAGAAATGTTGTCAAAGGCCTTCTCCGCGTCTATAAACATCAGTGCTGCTTCTGTATTTATCTTCTTTTCCAATCTTTCCAATATATCCACAATATTCCTTGTGTTACTGTTCATATGTCTTCCAGGTAAAAAACCTGCTTGGTCTTTGTGGATATATTCCTTCAACACTCTTTTTAACCTCGTGGCCATGACATTTGCAAAAATTTTGTAATCTACATTCAGAAGTGATATTGGTCGATAATTCTTCATTAATGTTTTATCTGAATCTGGCTTCAAAATTAATGTGATATACGCTTCTTCTTTTTTTTTACAAAGATTTTATTGGTTTTCCACAAAGACAAAAACAATACAATAAAACAAATACAACATCAACAGATACAACAATTAAAACAGAAATAAACAAAGATACAAACCTAGACTGGAATACCAACATTCCTTTCACTAATTAAAAAATCTTGTTTCGAATCTACTTGGGGGACTTCCCCCGTTTTCTCTCCTTTGCTTCCAATACTAAATTACTTTAATAACTTCTCATCTCTAAAATTTAAATCTATCGCCATCAAAATATTCAAATATAACTTCTTAATGCTTAATTTTACTTCATAATACAACATATTACTTCTTGAATCAAATCTTACATCTTATTTTACTTAAACTGCTGCTGATAATCAATTCATATATCTCTTCATTAGTTCAAAATCAGAAATTCTTAACACACTGACTTCAGGGTACCATGATGAGCCGTCCTAATTATATTTTAAAAATTTTCACCCTATCCCTCTTCTAACCATTTTCCTTCGCCATCTCGGGATCACCCACCAGACTTCTCTCCACCTCCCTCCAACATCATTGTCCAGAATGTCCTCTTTTTCATAACCAAAGGTCAAAACACAGTCCATAAACATCCTTGCAGAGAACTCCAGGGAACACAAAACATCACCTTCCAGCATCTCCATTTCAGAGTTCCAGTTATCTTCTAATTGTAATTTCCAAAGTCGTTTTCCCTTCATTTCTAGGCTCTCACCCCAGAAATCGGATATAAAATGTCTTCCAACCCTGGGTCTCTCACACCAACAGGATTTTCCATCTTCTTGGAGTTGCATAGTCACTGTATTTTGTTCCTCAAATATTTCCTCAAGTTCCCTAGCAAGGTTTTCTTCCAATTTAGCAAAGTTCTCAAGAGTCTTTCCCGTTGCATAAAACTTTTCATCAACATTCTGCTTCAACGATTTTAATTTCTGGTTTAGCAATTCTAACTTCAAAAGAATTATTCTTTGTCCATGGGTCATACCCGGATCTAAAGCCAGTTTAAAAACGAAACCAAGCATGGTAGAAGTAGGCAGAGGGTATCAAGTTTCAGTACTTTTCCATCTTTAGCCACAAGTTTCAGCCGCCATTTTCCCCCGAATCAGGGTGAAAAGATTATAATCCAACAACTTTAAAGAAGAAATATTTCCAACATCTTAGTTCCCCTAACGGGGATTCAGCCGATCGCGCTTGTCAAAGTGCTCCGTAGAGACATTGTATCCGCTATTGCAGCAGCAGCTAGAAACATTGTTATTTTCTTCATTCAGCAAGGAGAGGAACGGGCTTCCTTTTTACGTTCCTCCCGGAATGCCAATTGTAAATTTTTTAGATCCAATTAACTCCGTACTTACGGCTTACGGGGTTCTTCTTCTTTTCCCTTCAAATCAGGTAAGAACGACACGCTCATTGCAGGCGGCTGCCGCCACTTCGCCTGCCCGGTTGGGGCATAGCCTCCACAGCCCGGCGCCGTTGCCCCTTCACTCCTGCGCCCCTTTTACAAGGGGAACGGGAGAAGGGTTCAGCGCCATAATGGGCCAGTGTGATATACGCTTCTTTCCATGAGTCTGGTGCCCTACCTCCCTCTAACAGTCCATTACACACTTCCATTAACGGCTGAATTAACCAATCTTTCAAGGACTTATAATATTTTGCTGTCAATCCATCTGGTCCTGGGG
Source organism: Lacerta viridis (assembly GCA_900245905.1). NCBI lineage: Eukaryota > Metazoa > Chordata > Lepidosauria > Squamata > Lacertidae > Lacerta > Lacerta viridis. Next base: position 74,599 of record OFHU01002708.1, on the reverse strand, counting down.
CCTTTCCAATTTGCATTTTATTAATTGCTTCTTCCATTTCTTGATTTGTAATAGGATGGTTGAGTATTGTTGTTTTGTCTTCTGGGATTTTATGCAGACCATTCTTTTCCAAGAACTGTTCAATAACCTTCTCCTCTATTTTCTCTTCCTTGTACAATTGTTTGTAAAATTTCTGAAAGCATTTTCTGATCTCCACTGGATTCTCCACTATCTTATCTTTTACCTTTATATTAGTGATGGTATTCAATTTCTGTCTTTTCTTCAACTGCCAAGGAAGTAATTTTCCACATTTATTAGCCGATTCAAAAGTTTTCTGTTTCATCAATCTAATTTTCCATTCGATCTCTTGATTGAGTATTTTGGCGTATTGGGACTGCAAGATCTTTATTTCTTTCTGAAGTTGTTGGTTTTTCGGGTGCCCTCTCAATTTTTTCTCTTTTGCTTTTATTTGCTCGTAAAGAATTTATATCAAGAAACAAATATAGATATAGTGTGGGATGCCGGGAAAGCGGTAATTAGGGGATTTTTCATAAGCCAGAGTATTTGGCAAAAGAGAGAAAAAGAAAAGAAATTAGAAAATCTTTTAAAAGAGGTAAGAAAATCAGAGATGGAATTAGGGAAAGCCAAAATGCAAAGGAAGAAGGAATTAAAGGGAAATATTAAGTTACTGCAAAATCAAATCTCTAATATTATAGATAATGAAATTGAAAATAAAATAAGGCATTTACGACAAAAAAGTTTTGAATATTCAAATAAGGCAGGGAGGTATTTGGCATGGCAATTAAAAAAACAAGAAGAGAGAGTAATTGACAAATTAATAAAGGATGGTAGAATAATTGGAGATCCTAAAGAAATTTTATGTTTTATGCTAAATTATATACATCAGAAAATTCTAGCCAATTGGATATAGAAAATTATTTAAAGATGACAAATTTATCAAAGACTGATGAAGAAAGTGAAAAATGGTTAAATGAGCCAATTACATTGACAGAGATACAAGGAGCAATTAAAAAAGTGAAAACAGGGAAGTCACCTGGAACAGATGGGTTGCCTGCTATATATTATAAAAAGTTTAGAAGGATAATAGTAGAACCTTTGAAGCTATTAATAAATAAGATTTGTGAAGAAGGGAATATTCCAAAATCCTGGGAGGAAGTGTATATTTCAATGATCCCAAAACAAGGCTCAGATAGAAATCAAGTTAAATTTTTTAGACCAATCTCATTGCTAAATAGCGATTATAAAATGTTTGCAGAGGTTATAGCCAATCGGTTGAAAGGGGTTATGAAAGAAAGATCAATCAGGCTTTCTACCAAATATATATATTTATAATAATGCAAGAAATGTGATAGATATCTTGGCATATTTAAATATGAAAATTGATTTTTTTTAAGTGCCATTTCTTTTATTGGATACAGAAAAAGCATTTGATAAAGTGTCCTGGGCAATTCTTATGGGGATTGGGAGGAAAATTAAAATGGTATTGATTCAACTTATAAGACACAGAGAGCAAAGCTTATAATAAATAATGAGATCTCCGAAGAGTTAAAATGCATAGGGGTACTAGGCAGGTATGCCCCCTATCCCCACTTCTATTTATTTTGGCTCTTGAATTTTTATTGGAAAATATAAGGAATGATGAAATATTAAAGGAATTGGACTTCCTGTTTCTCTACCGACTGGGAAGGAGCGTGGGGCAAGCTCACTGAGAAGCCCTGAGCTTTTGTAAGGGTAAAAAGAGGTTTTGCCAGGGCTACGCAAACCTTGAAACCCAAAATTAAAATTCTTGGGGACTGAGTATCCGGCGGCGTTCCAAAGCGACTCTCTGGCTCGGATACCAGACATGCTGGTTGTTTTTGAAGAACTTGGGGGGGGGAACGGAGGGGGGAAATTCTGCAAGGCTTGAATGTTGGTTTGATTATAATTGTTTCGATAATTGACGGTAAGAACTGTAAGAATCACAAGAACTGTGTATGCTGTTTAAGGAATTGAGGAAAGACAGGCAACCTCTAGTGGACACTGAGGGTAAAATATGTAAATTAATTAACAAGCATGCCTCATAAAGGACCAAAAGTTGTGACATCAAGTGAAAGAAGGTTATCAAATGCAGATATAGAAGGAGAAGGGGATATGGCAAAAATATTGGCAGAATTAAGAGAAATAAGGAGAGAAATGAAAGAAAGTGAGAAGAACATTGGGGGAAAACTGATACAACTAGCAACAGAATTATCTGGTCAAATGAAGGAATTGAATAATAAGATACACACATTTGAAGAACAAACAAAACAGGTTCAAAGAGACGTGAGACAAAATAAATGAGAAAGAGAAAAATTGAAGGGGCAGATAGAGGAGATTATTAAAACACAGGAGTCCACACTAGATAATTTGGCGTTGGTCGAAATGAATCAAAAAGCCCAGAACTTGAAATTTTGAGGTATAATAGAGATAGAGCAGGCATGTCCAACAGGTAGATCGTGATCTACCGGTAGATCACTGGATGTCTGTGGTAGATCACCGGTAGATCAGTGGCTCCCCCCAAAGAAGCTAAAAAACTTTGGCTCCCCTAAAAAAAACCTCAACATCTTTGCCCTGCACCCCTAAAATGACCTGAACCACCAAAAACAGGGCTTTCCTTCCTAAAAAAAACCTCAACAACTTTGACCTGGCTCCCCCAAAAAGGGGGTAGATCACTGCCAGTTTTTAACTCTGTGAGTAGATCACTATCTCTTGGAAGTTGGCCATCCCTGAGATAGAGGGTGAAAATCTAAGAGAAAAAATAATTAATGAATTAGCAAAACTGTTAGACATGACGGTAGAAGAAGTGGACGATCTGAGGATGAATGTATTTAGAATCAAGGTTAGTCCCCTCCAAGGAAGGTTAAAAAAATATCCAGGAGACTGTTTGGTTACACTGAACTCTCTGGAGGCCCATAATGAAATCTTGAACAAAAGTAGAGAGTTAAAATGGAGCATTGATGGCAAACCAGTAGTAGTCTTTAGATATATCCCAAATTGGTTGTTACGCAAAAAAAAAAAAATGTTTATAAGGAATTGACAAGGAACCTGACGGCAAACAGGATTAAGTTTAGGTGGGAATATCCTGAGGGAGTATCATTCTATTACAAGGATAAAAAGTTTAAAATGGATACAATACAAGAAATGTGGAAGTTTGGCAGAAGATAAAAAGAGCTGGGAAAGATAGAAGGAGTGGAAAAGGATTCTGATGAGGAGAAGCAAATACAAGATTAGGAGCGTATAGTGGATGATATATAATTTATTTTGATATACAATAAAATTGGACATTGAGAAAAACAATGTAAAATTGTTCCTATATGCTACTACAGGAGTAAGAATAATATTAATTCAGGTTTGGAAACAACAGCAAATTTCAATAATGGAGGAAGGGTGTCAGAAAATGGTGGAGTATGCAGGAATAGCAAATTTAACATCAAATCTCAACAGCAAGGTAATGAAACATATGAACAGGAATGGGGAAAATTTCTGATATATATGGGTAAGATGTATGGAATATGAGAATATCAGCAGACTGAATTGAAACTCGTAACTAAACTTTAAAATTCTTTATTGGGAATGAGCAATGAAAGAAAAAATTCAATGTATGGTTGATAGATACAATTAAAATACATCGACACTATATGTAAGAGATAATGGAGAAAATTGATAACAACTACGAAATGTTAATATTTTTTATTGGGAAAATATAAAGGAAATAAGGCAATACAATGTATAGGTATCAGATATAAATTGAGTACATGGATATTTTATGAAAGACATAATGCTGAAAATATAGAAGTGACTATCTAGAAGATTATAACTACTGGAATATTATTTGTAAAATGATCAATAGAATAAGGAAGGTTCAAAATGCGCAAATTAAGAATTACAAAAATAACAGAAGAAGGAAGTGGGGAAGTCTTTTTCTTTTCTCCTATTCTTCTCTCCCCCCTTTCCCCCCCTTTCCTTTTTCCTTTTGTTTGAAGTAACAAATAGTTCAGAAACCATCTGTATATCTGCTTTTGGTTTTCAAACCTCTATTGTTTTAATCTATACTTCTTAAATCTATCATATTCAACTTAATCACTATATAATTCATATTTACAACAACATTTCTTCCTCAATCTACAAAGCTTCTTGCAGTCGTATTAACGTGTTTGATTGAATACCATCATCTTTCAAATAATTCGTAAATTTATTCCAGTCTTTGATGAATTTCTGGTCCGGCTGTTCTCGGATTCTTCCCGTCATTTTGTCCAATTCCGCATACTCCATTAGTTTCATTGTCCATTCTTCCTTTGTCGTTGTTTCTTCTTGTTTCCATTTTTGTGCTATTAAGATTCTCACTGCATTCACTGCATATTGGAAAAGTTTAATATCTTGTTTTTAAATATCTGTACCTATAATACCCAATAGAAAAGCTTCTGGTTTTTTTAACGAATGTATATTTCAATATTTTCCTCATTTCATTATACATCATGTCCCAGAATCATAGAATAGAATCATAGAATCATAGAGTTGGAAGAGACCACAAGGGCCATCCAGTCCAACCCCCTGCCAAGCAGGAAACACCATCAAAGCATTCCTGACAGATGGCTGTCAAGCCTCTGCTTAAAGACCTCCAAAGAAGGAGACTCCACCACACTCCTTGGCAGCAAATTCCACTGTCGAACAGCTCTTACTGTCAGGAAGTTCTTCCTAATGTTTAGGTGGAATCTTCTTTCTTGTAGTTTGAATCCATTGCCCCGTGTCCGCTTCTCTGGAGCAGCAGAAAACAACCTTTCACCCTCCTCTATATGACATCCTTTTATATATTTGAACATGGCTATCATATCACCCCTTAACCTTCTCTTCTCCAGGCTAAACATACCCAGCTCCCTAAGCCGTTCCTCATAAGGCATCGTTTCCAGGCCTTTGACCATTTTGGTTGCCCTCCTCTGGACACGTTCCAGCTTGTCAGTATCCTTCTTGAACTGTGGTGCCCAGAACTGGACACAGTATTCCAGGTGAGGTCTGACCAGAGCAGAATATAGTGGTACTATTACTTCCCTTGATCTAGATGCTATACTCCTATTGATGCAGCCCAGAATTGCATTGGCTTTTTTAGCTGCTGCATCACACTGTTGACTCATGTCAAGTTTATGGTCTACCAAGACTCCTAGATCCTTTTCACATGTACTGCTCTCAAGCCAGGTGTCACCCATCCTGTATTTGTGCCTTTCATTTTTTTTGCCCAAGTGTAGTACTTTACATTTCTCCCTGTTAAAATTCATCTTGTTTGCTTTGGCCCAGTTCTCTAATCTGTTAAGGTCATTTTGAAGTGTGATCCTGTCCTCTGGGGTATTAGCCACCCCTCCTAATTTGGTGTCATCTGCAAACTTGATCAGGATGCCCTCAAGCCCATCATCCAAGTCATTGATGAAGATGTTGAATAAGACTGGGCCCAAGACAGAACCCTGTGGCACCCCACTAGTCACTTCTCTCCAGGATGAAGAGGAGCCATTAATGAGTACCCTTTGGGTTCGGTCAGTCAGCCAGTTACAAATCCACTGAATGGTAGCATTGTCTAGCCCACATTTTACCAGCTTCTTTACAAGAATATCATGGGGCACCTTGTCAAAGGCCTTGCTGAAATCAAGATAGGCTACATCCACAGCGTTCCCTTCATCTACCAGGCTTGTAATTCTGTCAAAAAATGAGATCAGATTGGTCTGACATGACTTATTTTTCAGAAACCCATGCTGACTTTTAGTGATCACAGCGTTCCTTTCTAGGTGCTCACAGACCGTTTGCTTAATGATCTGCTCTAGAATCTTTCCTGGTATTGATGTCAGGCTGACTGGGCGGTAATTGTTTGGGTCTTCTCTTTCCCCCTTTTTGAAAATAGGGACAACATTTGCCCTCCTCCAGTCTGCTGGGACTTCGCCTGTTCTCCAGGAATTCTCAAAGATTACTGCCAGTGGTTCTGAAATCACCTCTGCCAGTTCTTTTAATACTCTTGGATGTAGTTCATCTGGCCCTGGAGACTTGAATACATCTAAACTAGCCAAGTATTCTTGTACTACCTCCTTACTTATTCTGGGCTGTGTTTCCCCTGCTGAATCATCTGCTCCATATTCTTCAGGTTGGGCATTGTTTTCTTTTTTGGAGAAGACTGAGGCAAAGAAGGCATTGAGGAGTTCTGCCCTTTCTCTGTCTCCTGTTCGCATTTCACCATCTTCTCCTCTAAGTGACCCCACTGTTTCATTGTTCTTCCTTTTGCTACGGACATACCCATAAAAGCCCTTTTTATTGCTTTTAACCTCTCTAGCAAGCCTGAGTTCATTCTGTGCTTTAGCTTTTCTGACTTTGTCTCTACACTTGCTGGCTATTTGTTTGAATTCCTCTCTGGTGACTTCCCCCTTTTTCCATTTTTTGTACATATCCCTTTTAAATCTTAAATCAGTTAAAAGTTCTTTAGATAGCCACCCTGGCTTCTTTAGGCACCTTCCATGTTTTCGTCTCATTGGTACTGCTTGAAGTTGTGCTTTTAATATCTCCCTTTTAACAAACTCCCATCCATCATGAACTCCCTTCCCTTTTAGTATTACTGACCATGGGATCACACCCAGCATTTCCCTAAATTTTCTGAAGTCGGCTTTCTTAAAGTCTAGAATTTGAGTCTTAGTATGCTTGGTTGCTCCTTTCCGCTGTATAATAAACTCCAGAAGAGCATGATCACTCCCACCTAATGATCCTGCCACTTCTACCCCACTTACCAAGTCATCACTATTGGTTAAGACCAGATCTAAAATGGCTGATCCTCTTGTTGCTTCTCCCACTTTCTGGACAATGAAATTGTCTGCAAGGCCAGTGAGGAATCTGTTCGACCTTGTGCTCTTGGCTGAGTTTGACATCCAACAAATATCAGGATAGTTGAAATCCCCCATTACTACTATCTCACTTCCTTTTGAATGCTTGGTCATCTGTTCCAGGAAAGCATCATCTGTGTCCTCAGTTTGGCTTGGGGATCTGTAGTAAACTCCCACAATGAGATCACTGTTATTTTTCTCTCCCTTAATTTTGACCCAGATACTCTCAGTTTGGCTTTGAAGTTTTAAATCCTGGATCTCTTCACAGGTATACACATCCCTGACATATAACGCCACTCCTCCTCCTTTCCTGTTTGGTCTATTTCTCTGAAATAGATTGTATCCCTCTATTACTACATTCCAATCATGAGACTCATCCCACCAGGTTTCAGTGATGCCTATTATGTCATATTTAGTTTGGTGTACCAAGAGCTCAAGTTCATCTTGTTTATTTCCCATGCTCTGTGCATTAGTATACAGACATTGAAGACCATTGATCATTCCCCCTAGTCTCTTATTTAAGGATTTTTCCTTCCCACCACTAGGTCTGCATGCTGTTTGCTCCATTTGGTTCTTGACATTTGGATGATCATCTTCAGCACTTGATAGACTCCTACCTTCAGGACCACTATCTCCCTCCCCCACATAAGTCAGTTTAAAGCCCTCCTGATGAGGTTTTTGAGATTGTTGGCGAAAACATTCCTCCCAACCTTTGTGAGGTGCAGCCCATCTCTTGCCAGAAGTCCATCTTCAAGAAACTTCAGACCGTGATCTAAGAATCCAAACCGTTCCTGCTGGCACCATTTGCGAAGCCAGGTGTTCACTTCCCCTATTTTTCTCTCTCTCCCTGGGCCACGTCGTTCAACTGGGAGGACAGATGAGATGACAATTTGTGCATTTAATTGCTTCAACTTCCTGCCCAGAGCCTCATAATCACTTTTGATCTTCTGGAGGCTATGGCTTGCAGTGTCATTGGTTCCCACATGGACCAAAAGGAAGGGGTATTTGTCAGTGGGTTTTATGATTCCTTGCAGCTCTGTTACATCTTGGATCTTGGCCCCGGGGAGACAGCACACCTCTCGAGACGTCTTGTCAGGCCCACAGATCACTGCTTCTGTACCCCTCAGTAGGGAATCCCCTATCACCACTACACGCCTCCTCTTAGGCTTGGTTGGGATTCTTCCATGTGCTCTCCCTTCCAAAGTCTCTTGCACATTCCCGGAGGACTGATTGTGCTGCTCGTCTTCATAGTCCTCATCAACTGTGATGAGGGAGATGTCTTCAAATGGAGTCTGTTCTTCATCTTCCAGGGAGAGCACTTCAAAACGATTGCGTAGTTCTAAACACTCAGAGCGATCCCTGGGCTGTCTACTTCTATGAGTCACGTTCCTCCATACATCTGGTTCCTGTGTTGGGGAACTGTCCTCCTCCTCAGGGATGTGTCCTGACTCCCCCTTGGTGCAGACAGTGTGCTCTGCTGTATCCATGAAAAGCTCCAGTTCCTTAATTTTCTGAAGTGTAGATATACGGGCCTCAAGTTGCTGGACCTTGTCTTCTAGTAGGGCAACCAACTTGCAATTGCTGCAGGTGTAGCTGCCTACATCCTTTGGCAAGAAGACAAACATTGCGCAGGAATTGCAGGTGACTACAGTTGACCCCTCACCCTCCAATAGTTTAAATCTTATCCTGGGTTTTTTCCCTTGCCAGATGAACTTTGAAATTCTTTTTTGCCATTCTTTAAATATTGCTGTCCCTTTGATTATTGGAATTGTTTGAAACAGAAACAACATTTTTGGTAGCACGCTCATTTTGATTGCTGATATTCTTCCTAAAAGAGAAAATTTCATTCTTTCCCACATTTCCAAGTCTCTCTTTATCTTATTCCAAACCATTTCGTAATTATCTTGAAACAAATTAATATTTTTTGATGTTAACCATATTCCTAAATTGTGGGAATACGCTGGAGCGCTCCCATGCGTGGCCGCTGTTAGCGGCAGGCAAGCCTGCCGAGCCTGCTAAGCTTGCCATGCACGGGACAGAAATAGACGCAGCGCGATCTGGCAAACATAGAGCTGCGCTTTGTATAGAGTTGTTTCCGGGCACGATCTGTCAAAATGCAGCGCTGCGCAAGTCAGAGAAATTAGCTCCTAAATCAATCCTGCAATCTGGAAAGTCATTGCTTCCGCCCCCACCAAAGTCCCCTAGAAACCCCCCCCCCAGGTGCCATCGAGTTATGCGTATCCAGGGAACAGCGATCTAGAAAATGCTGAGGAGAGAGACCTTATCGCCTCCTACAGTAACCTTCCACCAGCGGAACAGCAAGAAATTATCGACAGACTGGACTACGTTAGACAGCTTCTCTTGACCCAAAAGGGCCTCCCCCTGAAAGACGGTCACAGTAATCACTTTTAAAAAATAATAATAATCTATTTATTAAATTTCCCAGTACAAATCACAGGAAATCACATTGAAATTATTCCCAATTACATATCAAATTACAATCCAAATTAATTATACAATTCCTAATTAAAAAAGAAAAAAACCATTCCAATTATGCCTAACTATTATAATATTTTTTAAATATATATATATGGACTACCCATGCCTCGGACACCGGAGCTTCCCTAATCACCTCCATCAATTGCTTTTAAAAATTCTTTCCAATATTTCCACAGCCTCTGATATTTGCCAGCAAGCAGGCTAAATTATAATAAACAATGTCTCTGTGTGGATAAGGTCGATCTTCTTGATTCCAAATGCCACATTCCGACTGTCGCCATCTTCCTGTTCATCAAACTTCTCCGCACTGCTACTCTGCTTGCTTTGCACATACCCCTTTCCAGGAGTGCCAGTTTCTAATATAAATCAAATTTCAATAAATAACCCGAACTGGCTTCTCCCTATGGTGTAGTGCTCTGCCTCATGGGCTCCCCACCTTGATTCAATTCTTGCAGTGCCATTACTTGCATAGTTGGAAGTCGAACATCCTCCATTACTAATAAATCTTTCAGAGTCTTATTTTTAATTCCACACAGTTTATAAATATAGGATCAGATCTTTTCTGCCAAAATCAATCTGTGTCTTTAAAGTCCGCTTGCTTTTTCCAAGTGAAAGTGGTTTTTCTGGGGAGGGGGTTTCGCCCGTGTTAAAGCAAGCATAGGGTCCAGGGCTCCCCCCCTTTCCCCCCTGCCTTCACATACCATTATAAAGTCCATCTCTTCTTCCAGTTTTCTTCTTAGCTGCTCAGGGCTGGATCCATTAGCAATATTCTCTTTACTCCTTTGTCCTAAGCATGCCCAAAACTTTTTGCCTAATTAAAATTCCAAGTTCTGGGACTCGTGCACGAACAGGGTGGCCTCCAGGAGTTCTGGCCCCCACGGATGCTTCAGCCCAGGCCCCCACGCTCCCCCCAAAGGGTCGGAATGGGTTAAGGGGCATCTGCGGGCCAGCGGCCCCTCCCGTCATCCCGGGAGGGTTAGGGAGGCTGCATACTCCCAAAGCAGCCGCCAATTTTCCCCGCAGGCATTGGGAGCGATGTTAAAAGTCAGCCATTCTCCCGATGTGCACGAGGGGAAGTCCACAGTAATCACTTTCAACACCTAAACGTGAGCCCGAAGACCCAGACTCTTCAGCAGCTTTCTACAAATATTAGGACCTCTTCAACGTCCAATCTGGCACCCCTTCTGGTAAATGTCCCCATACCTCCAAAGAATAGCAGCTCATTCTCGCCACCATTAATAGATTTAAATTCTTCTTCTACTTCCCCCATTAAGGGGGAAAAGATTCCAACAAACACAAGCTCCAGCTGAATACAACAGTGGGTGATTTGGGGTCCTTCTCTTCAATGCCAGACCTAGAATCCTTCTATTGTGATGCTCAGCTAGAAGACCACTCTTCTCTGCCTCCTTCTAGATACCCTCCCCTGGCTATTGCTCTGTCTGCAGTTCCACTGCTCAGCCAACCGGCCAATGATAAGGAGGCCATGGCTCCAAGAAATAGCCCAACCCTTATCAAAGACCCTGCTGGGCATATCAACAAAATTACTACTTCCTTGACATGCCCGTACCCAGGATGCCCTCTGGTGCACAAGGATGCTCACGTTTTGACACTCCTCTGCTATAAGGAAAAATGACTTCCGCTCCCCCCCCCACCTCTTCCAAACCACTTCAACATTCTGTCATGGAACCTGGCTGGCTGGGGCACAAAACAAGGGGACAGGGACGCCTTAGACTTTCTTACGAAATTTCACATCATTGGTCTCCAGGAGACCTGGTGCTTGGATTCCAACACCCCCCCCCCAAATTCCTATTGGGCTATGATGCCTTTGCGACCTCGGCGACGAAAATTCATCAGCATGGGCTTCCTAGTGGCGGCTTGGTCATTTTCATCTCCCAGGCTTGTCGGTTTATTGTTTCCCCTCTTTCCAGGCTAGAGGCAAATTATATTCAAACTCTGCACATTACCAGTCGTTATCTAGGGGACTTTATGTGTGTAAATGTTTACAACTCCTCTACCTCCTCCCTTCCCCAGTCAACCCGTATCTGGGCGGACCTAAGCTACATTCTTGAAAAGACTGCGGCAGAATTCCCTAATTCGGAGATCCTCCTTATGGGCCAGACATAAACCTATTCATAGCTAACTCGCAAACTTTTCCCGATGAGGATGTGCTTATTCCATGGAAGTCCTATGATAAGACCATGAACAGGGAGTGCATTTCTCTAATCAAACTTGCCATTAATCATTGACTGTATAGCTTACACGGCACTCCCAAAGACCAGTCTGAGGGCTTTTTCACCTTTATAGGCCCCAGAGGTGCAAGTGTAATAGATTACATCTGGCTTTCTCCTACACTGGTTGACCAGGTGCATAGCTTTAATATCTTTAACAGGGTGGATAGTGCCATCACAATCCATACTTCACGCTCAAACCCTCTTCTTCCAAACAACCATCAGGAGACATTGTCTCTAGCACCAAGAAGTAAAAAATGGGACCCCCCCCCCCCGGAGAATGATCTCAAAGCCCACCTAAATTCCTCTGTAATTTTGGACTTGAAAGATCATCTTATAAGAACAACTGAGGCTCACCTTTCCCTCTCATTGTTTCAGCAAATAATTTCTTCCCTTTTTCCGATCCTCACTAAACCTCCCTGCAGGCTTTTTGAGTTTTAATGCAATATTGTATGAAGATTGGATTTTATTTTTAAGCATATTTCAATAAAATTGTTTTTAAAACTTTAAAAAAATAAAATAAAAAATAAACCTCCCCGCAGGATTACAATTCCTCGGACTGCTGCCTGGTTTGACCAAGAATGCAAGCAGTCTAGAAGAAAGTTATGACATCTCCAGGCTGACTTGAAATCACACCCCACTCAGAGTAAAATCAAGGTGGTTGCTCATTTCCGCACACACTACAAACAGCTTCTTAAACTTAAGAAACTACTCTTTGCCAAGGAAAGATGGACAGAACTTGATGCTGCTACTAAATGCCGAGATGATAAGAAATTTTGGCAACTAATAAACATGGGCTTAACCACCTCGGCTCCCCCCCCCCGCAACAACATATCGGCAGACAACTGGCATAAACATTTCTCCCAGCTATACTCCGCTCCTTCCTCTAATAATTACACAACCCTTCCAGTTGTCAGTAGGTCCTCTCTCCCCATATGGGATCCAGCTTCCCCAGAGAAATGCATATAGTTGATTGGACTGCTAAAGGGTGGAAAATCACCTGGGGAAGACATGATATCGCCCGAGGTTTTTCTATCAAACCAACGCTGGTGGGCAACTACATTAGCTTCTCTTTTCACCACCATAAATTCTTCACTCACGATTCTGACAAACTGGAAACAGAGTATAATTATCCCAATCTACAAAAAGGGGGAACCGCAAGATCCATTTAACTATAGGCCTATCAGCCTACTGGACATAACTTACAAGATCTACTCCAGACTCCTTCTCGAGAAGCTGACCAGCTGGGCTGATGAAATAGAGCTTTTCCATCCAGAACAAGTGGGCTTTCGCCTCTTTCCACCTGGCTTTGGGCGGGGCCTGGGGGGCTTTTAAGGACTGCTGATGTTGCTGCTGCCCAGGACTGCTTGAGAAGGGCCAGAAGGGCCCCACCTTGCCTCTTTCCACCTGGCTTGGGCCAGGGCCCGACAGGCTTCACAAGGGCTGCAGCTGCTTTTTACTTTAGTTTTAAGGTATATTTTATCTGTGGCATTTTAAATGGTGGGGCATTTTAAATGGTCCACCAGGTTTCTTGTGGTGAAAATTTTGGTTTATGATTTGGTTTTTACTGTGTTGGGCGTGGGATTAATGCCTAGTTGGGGCTGGGGGTTAGTTAATTTTTAATATAACTGAATTGTTTTTCTTTTTGGTTCTTTGGTTTGTTGGGTTTTTTTGTTTCTATTGTTTTATATGGTTTCTGTTGTTTTATATATTATCTGGTTCTTAAGGGGAGAGGGTCAGGGCTGCTGGGGAGTGGGCCCCAGTCAATAGAATGGCTGTGGCAGGTTCCACGGATGTGTGTGTGTGTGTGTGTGCATGCGCACGTGCATGCTGGGACACCCGGTCTCAGTGATCACTGGTAAGAGGAGTTATGCTAAGACCAGACCACATCATTACCAAGGAGGCAGGTTTAGTCGTTGTCTGAAGACTATCCCTGCCTCTGGGTCTAGTCTTGACCAGATGGATACTGGAATCAACAAGGGAGACTCACATGACCTGAGGGTGCTGCTGTGCAATGCCAGGTCAATGATTCATAAGACCACTGCCATGCAAAACTTGATCATGGATGACTTGACCTGGCATGCGTGACAGAGACTTGGTTGAATGAAGCAGATGGGCCTGTCCTTGCCGTTGCTTGTCCACCAGGTTTCTCGGACACACAGCAACCCAGGTCATATGGGCATGGGGGGGGGGGTTGCAGTGATTTTTAGGAAGTCACTGGTTTACACCGGGCATCATATTGGGAAGACCCAGTTTTCTGAGTGCATGTACTGGAAGTTGGGTAATAGGGGCAGTACAGGATTCCTTTCCTCCCCACTGCACCAAGGATTCCCTGGCCAAACTGCTTCAGATCGTGGCGGGTGTTCTCCTGGGGATGCCTAGTTTGGTTGTCCTAGGGGATTTTAACATCCATGCTGACATGACCTTACAAGGGGCTGCTCGGGACTTTGTGGAAAGCATGGCCTCCATGGGGCTGTCCCTGAATAAGTTTGGCCCAACTCATAGTTGTGGACATGCCTTAGACCTGGTGTTCACCCCTATGGATGTGGGTGATCTGACACTAAGTAAAAGTGAAACACAAGAGGTGCCATGGTCGGATCACTGCCTGGTGCAACTGGACTTCTCCGCGACCCTTCCCCTCTGCAGGGAGGTGGGACCGATTTGGATGGCCTGCCCCCACCACTTAATGCATCTAAATGGTTTCCAGAGTGTGGTAGGGGATATTTTATCCCATGGTGATGGCCTTTCAGCTGATTCCTTGGTGTCCCACTGGAATTGAGAGTTAACCAAGGCTATCCACTGCCTGGCTCTGAAGTGCCCTCTCTGGAGCCCGGACAGTCCCATGGTTTTCTCAAGAGCTGAGGGCAATGAAACAACTGCTGATATGGCTAGAGTGCCTGTGGCAGAAAACTCATTTTGAATCAGATCAGACACGGGTTAGAGCTTAACGTCAAGCCACCCAAGTAGTGATAGTGATGGCGAAGAGGACCTTCTTCACTGCCTCTATTGTATCTGCAGAAAATAGCAGCAGGAGACTCTTTCAGGTGGTTCACAATTTAACAGAACCATCTTTGACATCGGGGCCTGGTAAAGACCCCAAGATCTCCTGCAACAATTTTGCAAAGTTTTTTTTGCAGATAAGGTCGCTCAGATTCGGAAAGAGGAAGATTCCACCATGGGAGCAGGGCCAGGGCAGGAGAGTGCTAGAGTTGCATGGAACCAATTCCAATCTGTTACCTCTGAGGATGTGGACAGGCTGCTTGTCTCCTTGCCCACCCTGGCTAAGAGAAGCAAGCCAGGAAGGGCTGGGTGATGGGCTCTGCAGGATGGTGAATGCTTTCCTCTGTGAGGGAGTCTTCCCAGCCCCGTTGAAAGAGGTTGTCATTAAACTGTTTCTTTAAAAACATCTTTAGACCCGGCCAATATGGCCAGCTGTTACCCAGTCTTAAATCTTCCATTCCTGGGCAAGGTGATTGAGTGGGTGGTTGCAGAACAACTCCAAGCACACCTGGAGGATGCGGACCATTTGGATCCCTTCCAATCGGGATTCAGGCCTCATCATGGGACTGAAACTGCCTTGGTTGCGCTGGTCTATGATCACCGGCAGGCTAGGTTCAAAGGTGAAAGCTGTTTCCTATTTTTGCTGGAACTGTCAGCGGCCTTTGATACTATCAACCATAACATCCTTCTGGGCTGTCTAGAGCAGTGTGGGAGCTGGGGGCACTGTTATGCAGTGGTTCCACTCCTTCCTCCTGGGCCGTGTGCAGAAAGTGGTGTTGGGATCAGTGTTCAGACCCCTGGGCTCTCACTTGTGGGGTGCCTCAGGGTTCCGTCCTCTCCTCCATGCTTTTTAACATTTACATGAAGCCGCTGGGAGATGTCATCAGGGGGTTGGGCTGGGTGTTCATCAGTATGCAGATGATTCCCAGCTCTACCTCTCTTTCTAATTGGAGCCAGTGAAGGAAGTGAAGGTCCTGTGTCAGTGCCTGAAGGCGGTTGAAGGATGGATAGTGGCTAATGGATTGAAGTTGAATCCTGACAAGACAGAAGTACTGTTTTGGGGGGACAGGGAGCAGGCGGGTGTGGGGGAACTCCCTGGTTCTGAATGGGGTAACTGTGCCCCTGGGTGCACAGCCTGGGAGTCATTTTGGAGTCACAGAAGTTCATGGAGGTGCAGGTCAATTCTGTGTCCAGGGCAGTTGTCTACCAGCTCCATCTGGTACACAAGCTGAGACCCTAACTGCCCATAGACTGTCTTTCCAGAGTTGTGTATGCTCTAGTTAACTTCCTATTGGACTACTGCAATGCACTCTACGTGGGGCTACCTTTGAAGGTGACCTGGAAACTACAACTAATCCAGAATGTGGCAGCTAGACTGGTGACTGGGAGCGGCCGCCGAGACCACATAACACTGGTCTTGAAAGACCTACATTGGCTCCCAGTATGTTTCCCAGCACAATTCAAAGTGTTGGTGCTGATCTTTAAAGCCCCAAATGACCTTGGCCCAGTATACCTGAACGAGCATCTCCACCCCCATCATTCTGCCCAGACATTGAAGTCCAGCGTCAAGGGCCCTCTGGCAGTTCCCTCACTGTGAGTAGCTAACCAGTCAGAGGGCCTTCTCAGTAGTGGTGCCCATCATGTGGAATGCCTTCCCATCAGATGTCAAAGAAATAAACAACTACCTGACATTTAGAAGACACCTGAAGGCAGTCCTGTTTAGGGGAGCTTTTAATGACTTATGTTTTAATGTATTTTTAGTTTTTTTGCTAGAAGCCACCCAGAATGGCTGGGGAAGAAAAAATAAATCACCACCACCACCACCACTACCACCACCACCAATATCATTACTACTACTACTATTATTATTATTTTATAGGAGATAATTAAAAATGAGAAAAATTTAATCAAAATGGAAGAAAAGAATCTGCAAAACAAAATATCAAAATGTTACAAACACAATTTTCAATAGTAGTGAGCCAAGAAATTGAGTGGAAAATCAAAATGATGAAACAAAGAAATTTTGAATTTGAAAACAAACCAGGGAAATTACTAGCATGGCAATTAAAGAGAAAACAATGCGAAAATCTAAAAAATAAGTTGAAAATGGATGATAAAGTACCTAATTGATGATCCAAAAGACATAAGGAAGCAATTTATAAGATGCTATATGGAATTATATCGAGCCGGAGAGGAACATGTAGATAAAATTGAAAACTATTTAAAGCAGAATAACCTACCAAAAATTCCAAAAAAGATTAACCATTTGAACTCACCAGTCACTATGATGGCGATACAACAGGCAATAATTCAGGCCAAAGCAGGTAAATCACCAGGACTTGATGGACTACCAGCTAAGTCCTATAAAAAACTACAGGACTTTCTGATACAACCACTTAAGCATGTAATGAATGGAATATTTAGGTACAGGAAATTTACCAGAAAGATATTATGTTGATTCCCAAACAAGACACAGATTTAACAGTTAAGAACTATAGGCCTATCTCCCTATTAAACAATGACTACAAACTGTTGCAAGTATATTAGCAAACAGACTGAAAATGATTTTAAAAGATTTGATACATCAAGTTCAAGCCGGCTTTCTACCTGGACGCCAAATGAAAGATGATATAAGGAATGTAATTGATATAATAGAATATCTGGAGGGCTGGAGTGATAAGCAGGCGGTATTATTGTTTATTGATGTGGAAAAGGCCTTTCTTAATGTTTCATGGATTTTTATGGGGGGGACATTGGAAATGATGGATTTTTGGAGAGATGTTTTGTAGAGGAATCGATGCAATTTATTCAGAGCAGCAGGCTACTTGTTAATAATGAAATAACAGAAAGCTATAAAATAAGGAAAGGGACAAGACAGGGATGCCCCCTGTCATCACTACTGTTTATATTGGTATTAGACATACTGGCAAGGAAAATAAGAGCAGAAAAAGATATAAAAGGAATATTGGTGGGAAACAAAGTGTTTAAACATAAAGCATTTGCAAATGACCTCGTGATAACAACAGAAAGCCTGATGGTGTGGTTACCTAGGGTTTTGGAGATGATTAATGAGTTCGGCCAGGTGGCAGGTTTCAAATTGAATAAAAATAAAACTAAGTTGCTGGTGAAAAATATGATAGAACAAAATAAAAATGAGTTACAAAAAGTTACTGAAATGGCACTAAATCAAAGGTCAATAATAATTTATATAAGGATAGCTATCTAACCATGTGGAAAGAAGTAAAAAGATTTAGGGGAGGTTGAATTTATCTTTCTGGGGAAGGATATCCACAATAAAAATGAACGTATTGCCAAGAATGCTATTTCTGTTTCAAGTAATCCCAGTGGTCGGTGGAGCAGGGCCCTTCAAGGAATGGCAAAGAGATATTTCAAGATTTATATGGCCGGGGGACGGGGACACAAGCTGTTAACAGATTCTAAAGACAGAGGTGACCTCTCCCTGCCAGATTTAAAAATATATTATGAGGCGTCCTGTCTCTGCTGGCTCCGGGAATGGATAACATTACAAAATACAGATATATTAGACCTAGAGGGTCATGACAATAGATTTGGATGGCATGCATATCTATGGGATGAAAATGTTAAGATACACAGAGGATTCCTGAACCATGTAATAAGAAAGCCCTTATACGTGGTATGGAACAGATATAAAAGTTTTTTAGGACCAAAAACGCCATAGTGGATATTGCCACTAGAGGCAATTCCTGTAAAAAAAATGAATATGAGAAAAGATTGGGCAACATATAAAGAATTACTTAAATAAGAAGGAAATCAGCTAAAATTGAAAAAAAAATGATGACATAAGAGACCTTTTAACAGATTGGCTACAATATCACCAGCTGAATGATGTATTTAAGATGGATAAAAGAAGGGGTTTCGCTACTGAAATATTGAGCTTTCAGAGATAATTGTTACAGGATTGTTCTACATTACTTTCAAAAATGTATAAATTGTTGGAATGGTAGGTATAAGATGAAGAAGTTAAGTCCGTAATGATTCACTGGGCAAGAGATTTTGGATATAATATACCATTGACAGCATGGGAAAAATTATGGAAAGACCATCTAAAATTTACAACATGCTATACACTGAAAGATGATGTATCATTGGTATTTAACACCCAGTAGGTTAGCGAACGGGACGCAGATGGCACTGTGGTCTAAACCACTGAGCCTCTTGAGCTTGCTGATCATTGGTTCGAATCCCCACGATGGGGTGAGTTCCTGTTGCTCGGTCCCAGCTCTTGCCAACCTAACAATTCAAAAGCACACCAAAAAGTGCAAGTAGATAAATAGGTACTGCCCCGGTGGGGAGGTAAATGGTGTTTCCATGCGCTGCTCTGGTTTCAGTGTTCTGTTGAGCCAGAAGTGGCTTAGTCATGCTGGCCACATGATCCAGAAAAACTATCTGTGGACAAATGCCGGCTCTCTCGGCCAGTAAAGCGACCCCAGAGTCGTCTGCGACTGGACTTAACTGTCAGGGGGCCTTTACCTTTACCTTTAACTTTACCTTTAGGTTAGTGAAAATATATAGGACTATTTGAATGTATGTTGGAAATGTAAGGAAGAAGAGGGTACCTTTTATCATATGTAGTGGGATTGTAAAAAGATGAAGGAATTCTGGAAAATGATATATAATTAACTAAAAAAATGTTTAAAATAATGTTTGTCAAATGACCAGAAGCCTTTCTTTTAGGAATTTTAGATGCAGACATACCGAAGGATTTGAGAAGACTATTCATGTACGTGACTACAGTTGCAAGGGTGCTACTTGCCCAGCAATGGAAAGAGAAGATGCTGACAAAAGCGGATTGGCAGATGAAATTATTAGACTATGCAGAGATGGCAAGATTGACAGGGAGAATCAGAAATCAGGAGGATCAAAACTTCAATAGGGAATGGGACAAATACAAATTGTATTTAAAAGAACACTGTAATCACTTGAGTTCTTTGGCAGGTTTTTAACAACTCCTGCAATGTTAAAGACTGGATAATCTGGAGGACTTTAATGTGGAGAAATTATAATATGCAGTTGATTTAGGCACACTAAGGACCCACGGAGGGGAGGAGGAAAGTCCTAAGATTCAGAAAAATCTTGCTTAATTTTTGAATATCAATGTGTTAAATTTGAGATTTATTTTGTAAAACTAATAAAAATTATTTAAAAGAAAAAGAAAAGTCTCCTTTTAGACAAGAGCCACAAGCTGCTGTGTAAAAACAAGGCTTTTTGAGAGTTCAGAGGTGCACATTCACGGCTTCAAACCCACCATTATATCATTGCACACTCCTTGTACAGGAGCCAGCTTTATTTGTTTCTCTTGCTCCCACTGCCATTCTATGACTGCAATTATGTTATGTATATTCCTAAAGGAGTGACATTTTTAACATGTTGAACTTCACAATAGCCCTATGGTGAAACTTTTGATATAAACCGTTCTTTATATGTACTGTACTACTTCAATATTGCGTGGACAGGCAGAGTCCCCCAAACCCCAGGCAACCCCTGAGTGGAATAATGACACAAGACAACATGTGCTATGGGATTAAAATTGGCCACAACTTTATTAAGATTCAGATGTAGGGAGACCTTGGCTCAGGCATTGGGCTTATCCTTCCCAGTCCCCAGCTGGGGATCTGGGAAACTTCAGGGTTATCCAGAATGTATGGGGATTGGGCTGGCTCTGGAGAACATATGTTCAGGGAGAGAGCCTGCCCCCCGTTTCACCATCTCACAGGGGAGAGCAATGACAACCTCTGGGCATATGGCCAATGCCTCTCCTGGTAAAAGTGACATGCCAAGTTAAAGAAATGGAGTCCAAATAAATGCTACAGAAGATGACTAAAGGATTCTGCCCAAGGCCTGAAACCGCCACCTGAGACCGCAAACTCACAGTCTCACTGCCAAGACTACCTACACCTGAAAAGACGTTTCACAATCTGCCAACCATTCCAAAAGGCCATGCCTAATGTCGTTCAGCCAATAATCATTACCAGTGGCTGAAAGGTGCACGCCATCAGGCCTGAAGAGTTCCTTCCTATATATTTTGATGCTGGGATGCTTCACCATGCAACCCCCAATGTGTGAGGTTGCTGAGTGCAATGGCCTATTTATTTTTTCAATAGTGTCATTAAGTGTAATAGGTGTGAGGTTGCCACGCCATTGCAAGCATGGAAGAAGTTCTGACCAGAATATAATGATGGTAGGGTGCATGCCATGTAAGCTTTCCAAGTCTGTGATTGCCGTCTTTATCAGCACTATGCTCTTACGAATGACCAGGTCGTTCTCGCCAAGGTGGAACACAACCGCAACTGGTGGGAGACAGAACACAAGCTCATGATGCAACCAAGGCAGCAGCGCATCCCAGCACATTCTGTGATGACCAAATCAGGAAATGTTGATCTTTGGCTGAAGGCCCAGATGTTCATCAGATAGGCCTATGGTGGCATGAACAGCTGCCCAATGAACTATGCTGTGACCGAAGATCCACACATGTTTGGGGTGCAAGCCTGAAAAAAAGCATTTGTCAGAAGGTGACGCAGGATTGGAAGACATTTAAGGACTATTTACTGAAATGTGTTAAATTGAATGTGTGAATATTTGTGCAGAGTAATACAGATGTATTGGCTTTAGCAGATCAATGTTAGAAATTTTGAACGGTAGAAATCTTTAGATGTGTTGTATTTTACGATAAAATGAGTTTAAGATATAGTATTTAAGACATGATTTATAAAGTAAGAAATATTAAGTTTTTAGGTTTTTGGCAAAAAGTCAATGAAAAAAGAAATATAGCTACCTAAACACTATACATAATTTGAAAGGCAGTGGAGGGAACGGGGGAAGTCCCCGATGAAGTTATAAAACAAGAAGATAACAGATTGAGGTTTATAAAGGTTTGTATTTCTTATGTTGTGTATTGTTGAGTTTGTATTATGTTTTTTTTTTTCATGTATTATGTTGTTGATGTTTTTATGTTGTTATAATGTTATGTTTATTGTTTTTGTTCTGTTTTATTGGAAAACAATAAAATCTCTTTAAAAAAAAAAAAGCATTTGTCAACGCCTGCTGATTGTGCCTAATATAGCCCTTGAAGGCAGCTGAGCGCCACTGCCCCATTGCCTTTATGTGATTTAAATGTTTAAAATAAAGGGATCCTGTGAAGGAGGATCTTGAAGTGTTCTCCCCCCCCCCACAGAGCCCAATAGAGCCCCGCGGCGGGGTGGGGGTGGGGGTGGAAGGCCGAAGGCCCCAGGCCCCAGGCCCCAGGCCTACCTTATCTGCTGAGAAGTCAACGATGCTCTCCGTAGAAGCTCTGGAGCCCGATTGCCGCTTCCCAGGTAGGCTACACGTTCTATTGTGTGGGCTGGGTGGTCCCTCCCCTTACCTGGCCAATCCCTTCACAATGCCTCCCCAGGCGGGATTGGGCGGTCAACTGAGGTAGGTGGAGACCCCAGGTATCCCTGTCTGGGGGAAGGGTACAATCCAAAACTTCTGTATTAGGGGGAAAGGCCAATGCATATTGTTTTAGGGGACCCTTACAAGAAAGGGAATCTGCCAGTAGGGAAAGATGCTCCTTCACACTTTGCCACAGATTCCATGGTGTGTTCCAGGCTGCTAAACTGGGGCTTAGGAAGCAGGGAAATGTATATTGGGAGGACTGGGTCTTTGTGTTCCACCATTTACAGGCAATTTGAGCACTGGGGGGGGGGGAACTCACCTCAAAGTGTGTTATGTACTGAGTTGAATAGGATCCAAACTGCAGCAGTCTGATTGGTCCTAGAACAATAGGATTGAGATTGCAGCAGTCTGATTGGTCCGCAGGAGCCACCCAATCCAGCTCCAGGTGGAAGTGAATCCGCACTCCGATTGGCATACAGGAGTATCCCGGAATTAGCCAATCACGTGGGGCCCATTGTGTAAATAGTGTATATAAAGCAAACATTTTGGGGAAACTGCATTCCTCACTACTATGAACTGAATAAAGAGCATGAAATTCACACTTGACTCCGAGTATATTTCAAAGTCCCTTGTACCTGTGTGCATGTGTCAGATTCTTCTGCAAACTATCTCTTCTCATTTAGGCTCTAATCTGGGGTGTGTGTTGGGGGGACTTTCCACCTACAAATGGAACTCCTCAGTTGTGCAGCTGAGAACTCAATTGTTCCTTTCACTGGCCTTAAGCATGTGTGACAGTACACCTTTGGGTTGAGTTACTTGGGTTTATCACTTTAAGTTTATGTTGTTCCTATTAAATCAGCTTCTGCCACCCCTCAATTGCTAAGACTGTTGAATGAAGTGAATATATTTCACAAAGCTATGCACTCCTTGACCTTTATATTAACATATTAATGACTATGTTTGTATATATTGGAATGACACATATTCTGAAAAAAATGTAGCAGAGAATGCCAGTGTGGTTTACAGTAAATTTTCAGATCTCCGTCTTCTCACAGGCTAACTTTGTTGCTCTTTGAGGTGTGGGTCTGTGTGGGTCTTGGTGTTGCTTCTCTATTAACTGGCCCATTTGCAGGGACTGAAGAGCTCATTAACTCAGGAGCACTCCACCAGCACAATAAATGACCTACTTTTTCTGCTTCCAAAAGTGCCATTTTTACTAATGGGAATCAGTTTGAAAACTGGTGACATGTAGGAGGTCCCCTGAACTAAGTGGATAATACGAGACTGGCAATGAGCCACACAACTGGGAGTTTCCTGGAGGGACAAATGAGTGCATCTGGAAAGCAGAGCAGGGGAGCACCAGACCTAGAAGGGGCAGGGGAGAAATTTAACAAAAAGTATTAGTAGTAGTCAACAGTAAGAATTAAGAGAGCTTTTTGGAAACACTGGATATGAACACACACATGCAACTGTGTATTGTGTGTGGAGTATTTCTAAGAGAAATGTGCATAAACCTAGGGGAAAATAATATAAAGCAAAGGGAAGAAAAAGGAAATAATTAAAATGTGGAAACAGGGGTGGAATGAAAAGGAACAGATCATGCCAAAAGAACTGAGGAAAAGGAAGCAGAAAGCAAGCGATAAGGCGGTCTCTATCCTTGGCTCCTCTCAACTAGAGATGTAAAATTTCTGGAAATTTTGAAGCCATGAGAAAAAAATCCCCCCCACCCCCCCCCGGAAATGGAAATTTTGGAAAAATTGAAAAAAAAAGTTCGATGTGGAGTAGTTTTACAAATTGCATGAAACACAGTGTAGATAAAAAGTATTATGCTTGCAATGAAACAGGTAACCACCCCCTTTCCCTCAAAAGCAACAAAAAAGGCAAGAAACTGCCGGGTCTGCGTTCAAATCCTGAACTGTCTTTGCCATAGAAAGTCAATAAATGCCAAAAACAGGGAGAATCCAAGACAATTTTATTCAGCTGAATAAGACAAAGGAGAGATTCAACTTCAAAAGACCAGATTGATTGGCAAACTGCTTTGCACGGTCAGGCGGAGTCCCCCAAACCCCAGGCAGCCCCTGAGCGGAATAATGACACAAGACAACATGCTATGGGATTAAAATTAGGCCACAACTTTATTAAGATTCAGATGTAGGGAGACCTTTGCTCAGGCATTGGGCATTTATCCTTCCCAGCTCCCCAGCTGGGGACCTTCAGGGTTATCCAGCATGTGAGGGGAGTGGGCTAGCTCTGGAGAACATATGTTCAAGCAGATAGCCCACCCCCCTGTTCATCGCCACTGGAGGGGGAGGGCAATGACAACTTCTGGGCGTATGGCCAATGCCTCCCCCCAAGACCCCTTTAATGGGAACTCTGATATCGACGCTGCAATGGGGGTGTGGGGTCACTGCCCACGCCCCCCCCCCCTTTATGAAGATGACTAAAGGATTCCGCCCAAGGCCTGCAACTGCCAAAGTTGTGACGTATTGCTACGGGAAAGGCGAAACCTGCCAATGCAGGGAAATTCCTTTCCGGCCCTTCAACAGCGGCCTTGACATAGCAGCGCCTGTGTACCTGTGGAGAAGAGGTTAACCTGCAAAAATGAAAAGGTTAATTGAGGGAGTGGAGGGTGGGAGAAGCTCTGGAGCCCGAGTGGTGCTTCCCAGGTATGTAACACCTTCTATTGTGTGGATCTGTGTTCCCTCCCCTTACCTAGCAAATCCCCCTGGCAACTGACAGGTATCCAGCCCAGGAAGGTGAAGCCAGCCTGAACTACCAGGAGCTGCTCTGGGATCCAGACGGCTGCGCACCCCATTTGATGCGGGGAATGGTCATTCCTTAGCATAACACTCTTGATTCTCCAGCAGTGAAACAGAGACAGCATTACATTTAGCAAGCACAATTTATACAGAAACGAATTTAGCTGGTTATTCTATATAAAAACAGGATCAATAATCATTTATGACCCCACAAAACCATCAACATAATAATCAGATTTGCCCCTTAGCACCAACAGCAAATAAATTTAAGGTTCACCTCAATATTTAAGCTCCATAGAAGGTCTACCCTTTGAGTAGTGTTTTTTTTTTTAAAAAGGAACATATACATGCTGTTTATTCTCTCATTTTCTGAACTACTGCTATCATTTTCCATTTCTTCTTCCTCTTCCTCTTTGTCATTTTTCTCATGGACTTCTAAAAACTTTAGGTTTGCACGGCTCCCATTTTTCCGGAAAAAAACAGCTTCAGGAAAAACCCTGCCCCCCCAAATTTTCCACCCCCACCCCAGGCTTTCCCATCTCTACTCTCAACACACTACTTTTGCAGGCACAGAGTCAGGAAAAGGTGGTTGGGGAAACTGGTGCCATTCCAAAAACAGCCCCCTCCCCCTCAAAGGAACACATGAAGCAAGGTATACAGTAATTCAGTTAGTTATAAGGTATTTTCAAGATATTAGTATCAGTATTATACAGTATTATACAGTGTATTAGTATTAGTATTATACAGGGTGAGTCCTTTAAAAGAGGCCCCATGGATACAGAGTACACATGTCCCACGGGGCCTCTTTTAAAAGACTCACCCTGTATAAGTGAATTCCTTGCAGTAGCACCTTACCAACTACGTTTGTTATTGGTATGAGCTTTCATGTGCATCTGAAGAAGTGTGCCTGCACACGAAAGCTCATACCAATAACAAACTTAGTTGGTCTCTAAGGTGCTACTAGAAGGATTTTTTTTTTTGTTTTGACTACGGCAGACCAACACGGCTACCTACCTGTAACTAGAACCTGTAGAAGTGCTCTGAGCATTTAGGTAAAGGTAAAGGGACCCCTGACCATTAGGTCCAGTCGTGTCCAACTCTGGGGTTGCGGCGCTCATCTCGCGTTACTGGCCGAGGGAGCCGGCGTACAGCTTCCGGGTCATGTGGCCAGCATGACTAAGCCACTTCTGGCAAACCAGAGCAGCGCACGGAAACACTGTTTTACCTTCCTGCCGGAGCGGTACCTATTTATCTACTTGCACTTTGACATGCTTTCGAACTGCTAGGTTGGCAGGAGCTGGGACCGAGCAACGGGAGCTCACCCCGTCACAGGGATTTGAACTGCCGACCTTCTGATCAGCAAGCCCTAGGCTCTGTGGTTTAACCCACAGTGCCACCCGCATCTGAGCATTTACTCAACAAATTATTGTTTTTGTTCACTTCATGCCTTTGGCCAGACACCAGCACTCAGTCTTCCCTACCATACATGGCTGCTGTGAAGATATAGAAAGCAATGTAAAATGTCTGCAAATGGGACTTAGTGCTTAGTGATGCCTCTCTGCACTATAAACAGTCATGTATATAGTGCAGATGGAGGCTTTAGCTGAACTTTGGCTCCTTTCCAACTATAAGATTCTATTATTCTCCCCCCCTCCCCAAAACTAGTCCAATTCCAAGGCTTCAACCAATCCTAATCTGACCCAATTATTGCATGTTTAATTGCATGTTTCAGATGCGTAAATGCCACATGTGTTCAACTGAGGTTTCTCTCAGGTTAATATACCGGTACATAGGGGATAGATAGGTGTTTTCTTAGGCATGTAACTATTGAGGATGAGGATACTGTGGAAAGTTTTAAATTTTACACTATTTTACTTTTATAGCTAAAATAGTAAAAAAAAAGAAAAAAAAAAAAGCATACAGACAGTATTTTTCTTCATTGCTCAGAAAATTGTTTAAACTTACCCCACATTCTAATGTTCTGCCCCAATAGCAAAACCACTGGCTAAAAACATTGAAAAGGAGGAACAGCCAAGATAATTCATCTCACAAAAATCACATAGATTGCTTCTTTCCAGAAGGACTAGAAACTTACTCCCCCCCCCAAAAAAAATGAAAGCTCAGAGTTTAGCCCCCCTGGTGGCCCCAGTAAAACTGCTCCAGTTGCACCATTCTAATCTGGCTATAAATTTGAAGAACCATGTGGAAAAAATGTATTCAACAATGAGAGGATGCACACTTTTAGTACATATATACTATGCATTTCCAATTTTGTTGTGAATTTTTCGTTCATTGAGGATGAAAAAAATATTTATTTCACCATATAATCACATGCACATTTTTCTTCAGAAAAGGGCATAGCTCTGTGTGTTTAATTGCACTTCAGTTAAAGGAAACTTTTCACGCTCAACATAATCAGGAAGATTATGCATTCATTGGTGAAGTGTTCTGGAAAATTAAGTTTACTTACAATGGCTTATTAATTAAAACACTCACCTTTGACCATAGTACTTTAGCAAGGAATTAAAATAAATGATGTGTTTGACTAATGTTTTAAGCAGCTGAGAAATCTCAAAAATGTTACGACCCTCAAGTCATTTGCCCATGTCAGTCAGTCAGTCAGTCAAAGGAACCTACTATTGCTAAGTGCTGCACATAGACAAAAGAAAAGAAAAGAAAAGAAAAGAAAAGAAAAGAAAAGAAAGAACAGGCTCTGACCCATTTGGGGGAAAGGGCAAGGATGAACCACCCGGTTCATGTGTCAGATCATGTATTCTTCAAAAGTAGCATATTTCTGTTTATTAGAAAGTATGAAAAGGTAACTACAACGAATGCTCCTACAATTTATTGCTTTTTACAGTTTAATATATCCAAAACTAGATCAATTCCACAAGGTTTTTGAAGCTTGTTGTGAACCCGATCCCCACTGAAATATCCTTATGGCCAGAGCAGAGCTGCCTGCAATCCATAGAGAGGCTGGGGAAATGAGTCTCAGTCACAGGGCGAGATGCTCACAAGGGTGGTGTTAGGAGGGCAGCTGGTGTGTGAGTAGAGGCATGATGGCAGCATGCCTCTTTAAAAATGCTGCAGCACTGTCACCTGACAGCTGGCATGCTTGGAAATCACTGTTGGGCTTCTTTTTTAAATCAAACATCTGCAGCCCTTCTGTATCAGCTTATTGACAACTGCATTGAGTGTAACCCCCACTGTGCAGGATTGAGCTGTAAGCCATTGCATTCTTCTGGGGAAGAAGAGAGTCAGAGAGCTCCAAGCATTTCAAGTTTTCCTAGAGTTCGACAGCTGGCTATGCAATAAGTGAACGAATTTTTTTTAATTATTTATTCATTCTTCCATAAATATCTCACCTTTCCTCCAAGGAGTTAGTCAAAGTATGCCATTCTCCCCTCTCCATTTTATCATCATAAGAATATGATGAGGTAGATTAGTCATAGAATCATAGAGTTGGAAGAGACCACAAGGGCCATCCAGTCCAACCCCCTGCCAAGCAGGAAACACCATCAAAGCATTCCTGACAGATGGCTGTCAGATGTCAAAGCATTCCTGACAGATGGCTGAGAGCCAGTGTGGTGTAGTGGTTAAGAGCGGTAGACTCGTAATCTGGTGAACCGGGTTCGTGTCTCCGCTCCTCCACATGCAGCTGCTGGGTGACCTTGGGCTAGTCACACTTCTCTGAAGTCTCTCAGCCCCACTCACCTCACAGAGTGTTTGTTGTGGGGGAGGAAGGGAAAGGAGAATGTTAGCCGCTTTGAGACTCCTTCGGGTAGTGATAAAGCGGGATATCAAATCCAAACTCCTCCTCCTCCTGTCAAGCCTCTGCTTAAAGACCTCCAAAGAAGGAGACTCCACCACACTCCTTGGTAGCAAATTCCACTGCCGAACAGCTCTCACTGTCAGGAAGTTCTTCCTAATGTTTAGGTGGAATCTTCTTTCTTGTAGTTTGAATCCATTGCCCCGTGTCCGCTTCTCTGGAGCAGCAGAAAACAACCTTTCACCCTCCTCTATATGACATCCTTTGATATATTTGAACATGGCTATCATATCACCCCTTAACCTTCTCTTCTCCAGGCTAAACATACCCAGCTCCCTAAGCCGTTCCTCATAAGGCATCGTTTCCAGGCCTTTGACCATTTTGGTTGCCCTCTTCTGGACACGTTCCAGCTTGTCAGTATCCTTCTTGAACTGTGGTGCCCAGAACTGGACACAGTATTCCAGGTGAGGTCTGACCAGAGCAGAATATAGTGGTACTATTACTTCCCTTGATCTAGACGCTATACTCCTATTGATGCAGCCCAGAATTGCATTGGCTTTTTTAGCTGCTGCATCACACTGTTGACTCATGTCAAGTTTGTGGTCTACCAAGACTCCTAGATCCTTTTCACATGTACTGCTCTCAAGCCAGGTGTCACCCATCCTGTATTTGTGCCTTTCATTTTTTTTGCCCAAGTGTAGTACTTTACATTTCTCCTTGTTAAAATTCATCTTGTTTGCTTTGGCCCAGTTCTCTAATCTGTTAAGGTCATTTTGAAGTGTGATCCTGTCCTCTGGGGTATTAGCCACCCCTCCCAATTTGGTGTCATCTGCAAACTTGATCAGGATGCCCTCAAGCCCATCATCCAAGTCATTGATGAAGATGTTGAATAAGACTGGGCCCAAGACAGAACCCTGTGGCACCCCACTAGTCACTTCTCTCCAGGATGAAGAGGAGCCATTGATGGGCACCCTTTAGGTTTGGTCAATGACTGGCCCAAGGTCACCCAATGAGCCTCATGGCTGAATGGGGATTTGAACCTTGTTCTCCCACGTCATGTTCCTACACTCTAACCTCTGGCCCACTGACCATTTTCTACAAAAAAGTTTTAACATATATATATTGGGAAGTCTCCTCATAGGATTATGCACCTTGGTATTATGGTCCCTATTCTGGACTTCCCCCAACTGCCTTGGATTCGTGAATGAACCCCCTCTTCAGATTCTTGTCAATGAATTCCTTCAGTTCCTGAATCTCATGATCCGACATGGAGTATAGCTTGCCTGCGGGCAGCCTGGCACCTGGTATCAGGTTAATTTGACAGCCATAGGGTCGGTGGGGCGGTAGCTTGTCCGCTTCACGCTCACTGAAGACTTCCCAGAATTCCTTGTCCTGGGGGGTATTCCCCACCCGTTTCGAGTCCCGCTGTGGCGCGGTGGCCTCTGCTGTTGTTTCCACCCAAACAGCTTTCCATGCAGTGTGCCGAGCCAAAGCTGAGCGACCGTTGGTGCCAAGATACCACCGGTTCATACCTAGAATGATGGGCAGTCCCACCAGGGTGGTGACATGGAACACAATAGTCCCCAACTGCCTGGACACCCACATCCTCATGGGGGGAGTCTGGTGCGTGATCTCCCTCCAAGAGCTCCCTGCCATCAATGGTGGTGACTTGCAAAGGAAAGTACATGGAGAGTAAATGAATCCGATGCTCCAGCGCAAAATCCCTGCTAAAAAAATTTGCCCTGGCACCTGAGTCCAGAAGGGCGTCCACCTCCACTGGGTGCCCGTTGGGGAGTTCCAGAATCACATTGACCACAATTCCCACCTTAGGAGGACACAGTGTGGTTGCTGTTTCCTCTGCAGGGGTCCTTACTGGCTCTCTGCCTGGCTGCTGCCCCTTTTCTCTTGCACCCAGGCTTGGTCATTTCCCTGCCTCTGCAGCTTGTCTCCTACCTCTTTGACAGCTGTACCGGTCATTCCCTGACAGCCCCTGCACTGTGGGCACGATTTGGTGAAATGGGCTGGCAGATTGCACAGGAAACACTTCTTGGCTGTTTTCCAGCCCTTACCCTCTGTTTTTTTTCTGAACCGCTGCGTTTGAAAACTCCCACACGTGGGCAGTCCCAATCTCCATCGGCTCCGGAGGGGGCAGCCCGGGCATTCTGCCAGCTCCAGGCACACTGCCAAAGGTACCTTCAGGAATGTGGTTGCCATGGGAATGCTCCCCTTTGCCTTCCCGCCTTTCCCAAAAACGTTCTTCCTGTCAGACACCTATCGCCAGCGCCAATTTGGTGAGTTCATCCATGCCCATTCGGTTTGGGAGATCTCGAGAGTTTGTCTTTCACGCTCAGAATCAGACCTTGCATAAACAGCGCTTGCATGGGCTCCGAGAGCAAGTCCCATCCGAGCTGGTGGACCAGCATCATGAATTTCGAGCAATAAGAATGCACCATCAGTCCCCCCTGCCTGAGCGTGAGCAGCTCCTGCCGTGCCACGTTGGACTGCACTTGACTCATAAACATCGCATCTATGGCTGCGCTGAAAGCATTCAAATCTTTGAGCATGGGATTCTTCCCTGCTATGAGTGGCCGCACCCACTCCCTGGCTCTGCCCTCCAAGTGAGATACCACAAATGCCACCCGCTCCTCATCATTAGCAAACTCTTTCTTTTGCAGCTCCAGGGCATAATTAACCTCAGTCCTGAAGCCCAAATATTCCTGGGGATTCCCACTGAATTTGCTCACCAAAGCCAGCACTTTCCTCCCGATGGGAATGGCTCTGTCCTCCCCACGCCTCCTGCTCTCTTCCAGTCTGACCGCCAGCTCCCTGACATGCCCCTCCAGCTGGGCATTCCGCTGCCAGAGCTCCACTAGCTACCTCCGCCTCTTTCCCTCACAGAGGGAAGCATTCACCACCCTGCAGAGCCCATAACCCAGCCCTTCCCAGCTTGCTTTTATTATCCAGGATGGGAAAGATCAAGGAGACAGGTGATTGGTTTCACTCACATCCTCGGAAGTAACAGATTGGAATTGATTCCATGCAACTTGACTTGATAGGACTCTAGCACTCTCCTGGCCCAGTCCCACAGTGGAATCTACCTCTTTCTGAATCTGAGCGACTTTATCTGAAATTTAATGGAACCGCCTGCCCCGATGACGCAGGTGGTTCCATTAAATTACGATCCACCTGAAAGAGTCTCCTCCTGCTTTTTTCTGCAGCTGCAATAGAGGCAGTGAAGAAGGTCCTCTTTGCTGTCGCTATTGCCACTTGGTAGGCTCGACATTGTGCTCTAACCCATGTCCAGTCTGATTCAGAATGAGTTTTCCGCCACTGGCGCTTTAGCCGTCTCAACAATTGTTTAATTGCTCTCAGCTCTGGGGAAAATCACGGGGCTGTCTGGGCTCCATGCAATCAGAGAGGGCGCTTTGGAGCCAAACAGTTGATAGCCCTGGTTAACTCTACTTTCCAACGGGCCACCAGGGAATCAGTGAAAGGCCATCAGCATGGGATAAAACATCCCCTACTACTCTCTAGATGCCATTTGGATCCATTAAGTGGCAGGGGCAGACCATCTGAATCAGTCCCACCTCCCTGCAGAGGGGAACGGTCACGGAGAAGTCCAGTTGCACTAAGAAGTGATTGCTACTGACTAAAATGTATCATAACTGAGAATAATGGGAGAACAGCTGGAATATGAACAATGACCTTTCTGACCACTAGAACATTAATATTGAAGCCGAAATCTCAGGCATGCCAAAGGTTGCCTGAGCAGCTGAAATGAGTGAGCCAAACCCTTTCAGAATAGATTTCTGCAAAATTAAACTTCCTATTTAATAGAAATAAAAAGTGATGTTTTGTAAAACCGAGATGTCGTTGTGGTAGAGCCACTTAGTGGCCCTCTTATTCATGGAGTGGAAGTTTCAATATAAAAATTTATCTGGTAAAGCATGCTTCCATTGTGTTGCATTGCTCAATGGAAACTCCAAAGCCATGCATTTGTAGCAGTGACTCACCCTACAACGGACTCAAACAGCTCTTGTCTGCTACATCAGTGCCAAATTCAAAGCCAGATCTCTCTTACCATTTATGCAGGCCAAAGATGGTAGCTAGAGCCAGAAGTCCAGCTGAAATACTGAATAGGCCTGTGAGGACTTTAATATGGTAGAGAAATGTGTGCACCTCTTTTCTCCATGTGTAAATAATGTCTCATGGGATGCAAGTGTTCCATGCAGAGACCCAAACACACTGTTAGGCAATCTCCCTTTTTCTTTCTTTTTGCTTCTAATGCAGAAGAATAGGTCAACTGCGTCTCCACAACTGGACATTCATATGGAATGCTTCTGTTATAAACCATATTATGCCCATTCCTCCATCATGTTAAAGTTATTTTTCTAGATAAAGAGGTGCCAGAACTCACCCTGAAGCCTCTCTTTGTACTCTTAGAACAGCAATGGTGCCCACCTGAGAGGGGCTGGAAATGAGTTCTGGTGAGCCCTGATTCTATGCATGACTGAACTGGGTCATTTCATCCCCATCTGGGATCATTAACATCTTTACTGATATCTCTATTCAGAGATGCAATCTTCTGAAAAAATTACTCTAGCAGCAGATTTTCTTAAAGATAGACACATTTTTCTATGTTAAAGCCATTTTTTAAAAGTTCAAATTTATAAAATATTGTATTTTCCTTGGGAAGTGAAGCTTCTATAATGATGGGGCTGGGGTGAAGAAAATATTTCCCTTAGAGGCTTCCTTTTGTAAAGCAACCACCAGCAGTGGGGAAGTACAGTTCCTAACTAGGAAGCATGTTGAGTTTCAAAGGCAGAAGCACAAGGTTCTTTCAATCAGCAACTTGCTCAGCTTTCCACTATAACAAGCTCAGACAGCAGAAGGTACACACACTTAAACATCAGACACCCTTTGAAAAATCTAACACTTTCTCTCCCAAGTGGAACCAAACTCATTGGTCATGAAGAGTATCAAAATAAGGTAAGAACAGTGTGTGACACAGCCAGAGTTATGTTGCTTCGAGCCCCAATGATTTCAATGGGGTATTTAAGCATGTGTCATAAGCCGTATTTAGTTTTTCACAAAACACATGGCAGTAATCATCCCCACGCCAGCTCCTCTCCATGAGCTGAGGGCATGTCTGCCATAAGGCAGGCTGCCTGATGCATGGAAGATGTCTCTGTGAGGGCTCCGTGTCCTGGCTCGTGGAGGTGGCCTGCACAGGTTCAGCACACCTGCTCTCAGCAAGTGGAGAGCAGATGGAGGGGAATAGCCTGCTGCCCTCCATTATGTGACCTTTTTAAAAAAACCTTTATTGGCATATGGCTAAACAATAAAACCATAAAATTATACAAAGTCATCCAAATACATTAATAATCCAAACACATACAATATATAAAAGGCTTGGTAAAACTAAAGCTAAATTAAAATGCCTAAGAGTCTGTGAGGATTACATCCTTCCTGCAGCTAAACAGCTAAAAATGGAAGACTTTTATCCACCACAGATTTTTATTTCCAACAGCTTTGCGATTCTAGTAGAAAGGGACAAAGATGACCCCCCGGAAACGACAATGCTCCCTGAACAGGTCAACCAAATGACCCAGACTTGAGTATAAACATGCCACTGGTAAACAAGATCCTGGAAGGAAAACTTAAAGAACCACCCAGACTCTTTGTGAGAAGGAGCAACATAGAATTATAGCAAAACATGACCTGTTAAAGGAAAGTCTATTCATGAGTAAAGAAAAAGCTTCAAACCCTCTAAAGCTATCTGTGACTCAAATATTAAATGGAAGATCTTAGCAGTGCCCTTTCAAACTGAGAAGAACATCTCTCTTAGATTTAAAGATACTATACCTAACTTACCACCCCCCAAAACTGAGAGAAATCAAAGTAGTGAAAGTAATGGTGCAAAATTTTTATTTTCTGAAAACCAAGAACTGAATTGTAAAATGCAAACTCTACTTATAGACCTGAATTCAAAGGATACAAAACTCACCCCTCATTAGTGCTTCTCAAATAAATGACAATGTCCCTCAGGACAGTCACAGACCTTTGGATCAAACTGTAGAACCTGACTGGCATTCAGCAGGTGCCCCTATTGGGATGCTTCGCTTCACCTCCCGGAACACAGCTGTATGGGGGGGGGAGCCCTCCCTTCAGATGTCAAGGAGATAAAGAACTACACGTCTCTTAGAAGACATCTGAAGGCAGCCCTGTATAACATTTGACGTTTTATTATGTTTCTATATTCTGCTGGAAGCTGCCCAGAGTGACTGGGGAAACCCAGCCAAATGGCTGGGAATATAAATAATAAAATTATTATGAACTATTAGTATTATTATGCTAAATGTGTGGATTTCATGGGAAGGAGACATGATGTTGGGGCTGGACTAAAATCTCTGTACCACTCCTGCTTCAACATGAAAATGTACTATAAATTAGAAATGCATAATTTATATAGCTTATTTTTGTAACGTGGACGCTATTTTTAAATATATTCCTTAAGATTGCATTAGCATTTTTTAGCAGCTGCCTTACTGTTGACTCATGTTCAGCTTGTGATAAAAAAAACACACACACGTGATCCTTTGCATGTGTGCTATTCCAGACCACGTTTCCACAAACTCACTCTTATTCCTTTGATTATTTGTCCCTAAATCCAAGACTTTACTTTTATACAGTGGAACCTCTGTTGTTGAATGGTTCGGAAGCCAAACAATTCGGAACCCGAATGCCGACAACCTGAACCAGTGGCGGAGCTTCATGTTCCGGCACTGAGGGCGAGAAGCAGGCGGAGGCGGGGCTGGCGCGCGTTCTGGAGGTGGGGCGTACCACCCACAGGGGCGTGATGCACATTCAGTGAGCGGGCGCACCGCCTGCAGGGGTGTGGTGCACGTTCTGGGGGTGGGGCACACTGAGATGGAACCCTATCAGGATCCCGCTGCCCGGGGCACCCCGCCCCCCCCCCGCCCCGCCCTTCCTATGCCAGTGACCTGAACATGAATGCTTCCGTTTTC
The DNA here is from genome assembly GCA_900245905.1 of Lacerta viridis. NCBI lineage: Eukaryota > Metazoa > Chordata > Lepidosauria > Squamata > Lacertidae > Lacerta > Lacerta viridis. The sequence continues at coordinate 39,034 of OFHU01002708.1, read as the reverse complement.
AAATGCACCTCAGAAGTCGAAAGGAATTTTTTAAAAGGAATTTGCCAACTGGCAATTGCGCCTCAGTTGTTGAAAGTTTTGGAAGTTGAATGGGTCTTCCAGAACAGATTACATTCACAACTGAGGTTCCATTGTATCTGCTGAATTTCATCTTGTTGGTTCAGACCAGTGTTCCAGACTATCAATACAACTTTGAATTTTGATTTTGTTTCTGTGGGGTAGCTATGCCTCTGTGCTTCATGTCATCTGCAATTTGATAAGCATCCCCTCTACTCCTTCAGTCAAGTCATTTATAAGGAAGTTGAATAGCACACGGACTAGGGCAGAGCTCCATGGCACTCCACTCAAGGCCATTAACGCCTGTTTGTTGGGTATCTGTGTTCAACCAGTTGTGGATTAACCTAACAATAATGTCATCCAGCACACACTTTTGCCATCTTGTCAACAAGGGTGATCAAGGGAGCTTCCAAGCACACATGCGGCAAGAGTGGGGATAGATTCTTGGAGCACCACAACCTCCTTTATCTTAATGCCACTGAAAGAAAGCATTACTGTACCTGAGTGCAAGTGATTGAGAGGGATGAAGTTAGTAGCACTGATATAGGGCTAGAGAGAGCTGTAACAGCTGTCAGAATCAATAACTGCTGCAGTCACCTCATTATGCTTTTTGGGGCTTTATGTAGGGTTTCTGTGGGAATAAAGCCCCAAATTCAAGATTCACCCTGTGAATCATTGTGGTGTGTTTTCATAGAATCATAGAATCATAGAGTTGGAAGAGACCACAAGGGCCATCCAGTCCAACCCCCTGCCAAGCAGGAAACACCATCAAAGCATTCCTGACAGATGGCTGTCAAGCCTCCGCTTAAAGACCTCCAAAGAAGGAGACTCCACCACACTCCTTGGCAGCAAATTCCACTGTCGAACAGCTCTTACTGTCAGGAAGTTCTTCCTAATGTTTAGGTGGAATCTTCTTTCTTGTAGTTTGAATCCATTGCCCCGTGTCCGCTTCTCTGGAGCAGCAGAAAACAACCTTTCACCCTCCTCTATATGACATCCTTTTATATATTTGAACATGGCTATCATATCACCCCTTAACCTTCTCTTCTCCAGGCTAAACATACCCAGCTCCCTAAGCCGTTCCTCATAAGGCATCGTTTCCAGGCCTTTGACCATTTTGGTTGCCCTCCTCTGGACACGTTCCAGCTTGTCAGTATCCTTCTTGAACTGTGGTGCCCAGAACTGGACACAGTATTCCAGGTGAGGTCTGACCAGAGCGGAATACAGTGGTACTATTACTTCCCTTGATCTAGATGCTATACTCCTATTGATGCAGCCCAGAATTGCATTGGCTTTTTTAGCTGCTGCATCACACTGTTGACTCATGTCAAGTTTATGGTCTACCAAGACTCCTAGATCCTTTTCACATGTACTGCTCTCAAGCCAGGTGTCACCCATCCTGTATTTGTGCCTTTCATTTTTTTTGCCCAAGTGTAGTACTTTACATTTCTCCCTGTTAAAATTCATCTTGTTTGCTTTGGCCCAGTTCTCTAATCTGTTAAGGTCATTTTGAAGTGTGATCCTGTCCTCAGGGGTATTAGCCACCCCTCCCAATTTGGTGTCATCTGCAAACTTAATCAGGATGCTCTCAAGCCCATCATCCAAGTCATTGATAAAGATGTTGAATAAGACTGGGCCCAAGACAGAACCCTGTGGCACCCCACTAGTCACTTCTCTCCAGGATGAAGAGGAGCCGTTAATGAGTACCCTTTGTGTTCGGTCAGTCAGCCAGTTACAAATCCACTGAATGGTAGCCTTGTCCAGCCCACATTTTACCAGCTTCTTTACAAGAACATCATGGGGCACCTTGTCAAAGGCCTTGCTGAAATCAAGATAGGCTACATCCACAGCGTTCCCTTCATCTACCAGGCTTGTAATTCTGTCAAAAAATGAGATCAGATTGGTCTGACATGACTTATTTTTCAGAAACCCATGCTGACTTTTAGTGATCACAGCGTTCCTTTCTAGGTGCTCACAGACCGTTTGCTTAATGATCTGCTCTAGAATCTTTCCTGGTATTGATGTCAGGCTGACTGGGCGGTAATTGTTTGGGTCTTCTCTTTCCCCCTTTTTGAAAATAGGGACAACATTTGCCCTCCTCCAGTCTGCTGGCACTTCGCCTGTTCTCCAGGAATTCTCAAAGATTACTGCCAGTGGTTCTGAAATCACCTCTGCCAGTTCTTTTAATACTCTTGGATGTAGTTCATCTGGCCCTGGAGACTTGAATACATCTAAACTAGCCAAGTATTCTTGTATTACCTCCTTACTTATTCTGGGCTGTGTTTCCCCTGCTGAATCATCTGCTCCATATTCTTCAGGTTGGGCATTGTTTTCTTTTTTGGAGAAGACTGAGGCAAAGAAGGCATTGAGGAGTTCTGCCCTTTCTCTGTCTCCTGTTCGCATTTCACCATCTTCTCCTCTAAGTGACCCCACTGTTTCATTGTTCTTCCTTTTGCTACGGACATACCCATAAAAGCCCTTTTTGTTGCTTTTAACCTCTCTAGCAAGCCTGAGTTCATTCTGTGCTTTAGCTTTTCTGACTTTGTCTCTACACGTGCTGGCTATTTGTTTGAATTCCTCTCTGGTGATTTCCCCCTTTTTCCATTTTTTGTACATATCCCTTTTAAATCTTAAATCAGTTAAAAGTTCTTTAGATAGCCACCCTGGCTTCTTTAGGCACCTTCCATGTTTTCGTCTCATTGGTACTGCTTGAAGTTGTGCTTTTAATATCTCCCTTTTAACAAACTCCCATCCATCATGAACTCCCTTCCCTTTTAGTATTACTGACCATGGGATCACACCCAGCATTTCCCTAAATTTTCTGAAGTCGGCTTTCTTAAAGTCTAGAATTTTGTACAAGGGTGGATCAAATGGGCACTTAATTTCACATGTATTTGTTTGCATAAGAAGTGCCTACCTAAAGGAAATACCCCTGTTTTTCTAGGCTTATTGGGGCAACCACATCCCAGAGCTAATGTATATATCTGGCTTGTGTGGAAGGCTTCCAGGGGAATATATTAATTTTCCCACAACTGCTCTCTGCATCACAATATCCCTGGATGCTAGGAACATCTTTGAAATATAGAAAATATTCCAGCAGGGAGTTCTCCTGCGCAAGGGCCATTGGAATGACCACAAGAAGTATGGTGATGCTTTTGCATGACTCCTGTTCATTTCCCTGGCATTTGGGCAGGGGAATCTTGAGCTGCACTGTGCCCAAGACATAGTCTGGCTATGCTCTCTCTGCATACCATCAAAGGATGTAATATTATAGCTTCTGGCTGTGAAATAAATAAAATTAAAACATACCGGTAATTATATTGATATATGAGCTGAATCCCTGGTTCAGATCTCATCTCTGGCACACACACTTGTGGTAGCCATGGGAAAACCTCTATAGGGTAAATTCAACTAACTTTTATTCTGAGTGTTTAAGATCCTTGAAGCACTTCTGGTTTTAGGATACCTATTTGATGGGTTGTTTCAGGTCTGTGCTCTGTATGGAGTGGTATCAGTTGGTTGCATCTGTCTTTTATGCTGGTTTGTATTTTAAGCTTTTGTGGATTTTTATTGAAGTATGGTTTCATTGTTATGTTTTTATTTCTTGTGCAACACCCACAGAGAATATATTTCATGAAACATGATTATACACGTAGAAAACAAATACATGTCTTTAGGGGACCTGCTAAGCTCCAAGCAAATAATAATAATAAATAATAATAATAATAATAATAATAATAATACCTTTATTGTCAATGTACAACCTGTGTACAATGAAATTAACCAAGCCTCCCTCCCCACGTCCCCCCCCTCCAGCAGTTTCAAGAGGAAAAGGAGACAGGGCTGAATTACAGCTGAATGAAGAAACGCCTAGTTGAGATAGTGGAGGGGGGAGTGAGAGAGCAGCCAGCAGAGACCTCCCTGGATAGTCTGGGAGTCCTCCTTCTCCAAGGGCTCGTCGATCACTCCGCATTCAAGAGCAAAGATTGCAGAGAAGTATGACTCCTGGGACTTTCTCTTGCACCCAGATGACTGAATAAAAACCATAAATATGAACTTGCTTGTTCTTCTTGCCTTTGATGCTAGTGGGGGAGGAGAGGATACCCTCAGAAGAGGAGGATCCATGTGGGGCTGTGGGGCTGCCATGCATTCCTGGTGGGCAGAGTTCAGCTTGGTGAGCCATAAGGCATGTGAGGCTTTCTCTTGATTGTACGATGGCTGTCCCTTAGGCAAAAGTGTGTGGGGTCATGAAGTGGGTAAGTGTGCAGGAATTTCAGGAAACTTATTGACTGTGATGACTAGCAGATGGTTGAACTAAGGGAGCAGAGTCCTGAAGAGAACCGGGGTTCACAGGAGATCCTCACTGCTTCCAACAACTCCACTGGGACTTGGCAGTTCTCTGCATCTCAGAAACTTCAGAGCAGTTGTGACATTCACTCTCATTTTATTACCTCATAGGAGTTTTATCCTGACATTTCATGCCTTGTGTATTTTTATAAGCAGGGAATTTCAATAGGCTCTTTACTGCCTATTTTCCTCTGTTTTTCAGTTCTGCCAAGAGAGTGGCACAGAAACCAAGAAGCAGACATTGATAAGTAAAGAAGCACAAAACATGCCTTACAGGCATTGTTTAAAGGGGGGGAGGGCTTGAAGAAGTATTGAACTACTGACCTCAAATGATTTATATTGCAGTCCGATGTGGAAATACGAAGCTACTTCACCACAGAGAAGAAATGATAAATTTTGAGGGCTATTGAACACTGTGAATTCTCACAGCAAAGCAGCTGAAAGTTACTTAGCACAGGTGTCTCAATAATTGTGACGCATTGAGAAAGTTTATGGTGTTCAATGGTCCTTAAACCTATGAAACCCTCAGATTAGTATATTCAGTTTTCAAATAAAGCACACAACAAAACAGCTTCACTTGTACCACAGTAGAGATGATTTTAATACTGTGGTTATTAGTCCCTAAATAACTTGCTTCATTGCCACTTTTGCTAATAAGCCCAACACAAACTTCATTTCAGTCTTACTCTTGGCCCCCAAGCACTACAGTTAAATCCAAATCACTCCCCTTCAGAACAGAAGCTATTTTGTACTCAGGTGGATAACCAGTTCATGTGGTTTCATACTATGGACTCAACTGGTTATATCCCTGTAAGGTCTCAGGTGGCTTTCCTTCTCAGCCTGCTGCCCATGACACCATTAAGTGGAGACACCAGGGACTAAGTTTGGCTGGGACACAGAGGTCTACCTGCCAAGGAAATGTGCTCTGTGGCAACATCCCTACATAAGAGGTACTGAACTTTATATAGAAGCAGAATGTGTCTCCCTCGAAGCCCTCCTCTGGACATCGAAGTAGACAAATATCATATTGATGTCATATTTAGTTTGGGGTTGTTGTTTTTTACTAACACTTAGCATTTACTGTATTTTTTGCTCCATAAGACGCACTTTTTTCCTCCTAAAAAGTAAGGGGAAATGTCTGTGCGTCTTATGGAGCGAATGCATGGTCCCTGGAGCCCAGGGGGGAAAGGCAGATCCTGCTTTTTCTGTTTTAGAAAGAGCTAAAGGCTAACAAGAGGGAAAGAGAGTGTTGAAAGGAACCCGCTCAACAGCTGATTGCAGGAGATCGGGGAGGGAGATAAGGGAGCTAGCTCCCTTCCTGCCCCGCCCAGGCCCCTTGCACAGTAGGATCCTGGGAAATTGAGTTTTTCAGCCATTTGGGGCTGTTACTTTTCCTCTTGCTTTCTATTACTTGCTGGTGCTTACTGGTTTGCTTTCTTCTTGCTTCCTATTACCTACTGGTGCTTACTGGTTTGTACTGGTTTGCTTTCCTTTTGCTTTCTATTACTTGCTGGTGCCTACTGGTCTGTACTGGTTTGTACTGGTGCTTACTGGTTTGTACTGGTTCGCTTTCCTCTTGCTTCCTATTACTTGCTGGTGCGTACTGGTTTGTACTGGTGCTTACTGGTCTGTACTGGTTTGTACTGGTGCGTACTGGTTTGTACTGGTTCGCTTTCCTCTTGCTTCCTATTACTTGCTGGTAATAATAATAATAATAATAATAATAATAATAATAATTTATTATTTGTACCCCGCCCATCTGGCTGGATTTCCCCAGCCACTCTGGGCGGCTTCCAACAGAAATCAAATACAAAAATATCAAACATTAAAAACTTCCCTAAACTGGGCTGGCTTACTGGTCTGTACTGGTTTGTACAAGTCCCGCGTGATGTTCTAAAAGGCACCTACAAACTGAAACCCCAGGAGCCAAAAGTCCTGAGGGTGAATGGGCAAAAGGCAAAAGGCAGGTTCCATGTCACATTTCGCCAAAAGGGCCACTGGGCCGAATTTCCCAATCAACTTGATGGTCTGGTCGAGGGACGCATAATTTACCGAGCACAGTTCCGGGGGGATCATGCTGTTAACAAATGTGCCCCTAGGATACGAAAGATCATGAATCAAGCGAAATTCGCCTGGGGCCTTTTTAGGTATTATTCACAATGGGGAAAGATGCAGCCTAGGAAATGGGGGAACCGCACCAGGGCCGGCCATGCGTCCCAGCACAATCTCCTTCCCAATTTACTTCCTTGCCACATCAGGCAGCTCCTTTACCGACTTCTGGATAGCAGAATTACGAGCCACGGGGTCGGATAATACAAGAATCCAGAAACCTTGGGAAAAACCTTCCCGCAGGTAAGCCGCTGCCTCTTTATTAGGGTAAAGCAAAAACCATTGCCAAAGGGGTTGGGGCGGACTGGGGTATGGGCCAATTCACCAAGAGCATTACTTGGCAGAACTGGCCGCAGGCTGGGGGGTGGATTTTGTGGACTGCTTTTCCGCCTTTAAAGGGCTGCCCAGGCCGAAAGCAAGACGGCGCCGTGTGTGGCCCCCCGCACTTCTCACATATGTGAGGGAACGGGCAGGGGAGACGTTGGCAGGTTCCCTTGTTAAAATTCCAGCAGCAGAACCTACGGGCTATCTTTTGTGTGAATTGCTCAGCTTTAGGCTGGTCCGGGGCCCTCTTCTGGATGTGCGGTGCCACATAAGTGGACCACACATTTATGTCCATACGGTCCCAGCGGGCCAAGGTGATCCTGTGGGCCCTGGTCCTGAATTTTTTATCATATGTAATGGCTGCCGCCTCGCCAGCCATTGCGTATGCCGTCCTAACGATGGACTGATAGACCCAAAGATGGAGGGCTCTCCTGGGATAAGCGGCAGCAATCACGCTGGCAAATACCTGAAAACAATCGAGCCAACGCTCGAAAGTCTGCTCAGTTTTTGCCGCGCCCGCCCGCTTCTTTGAAGCGGCTGACCCTTCGAGATCTGGGCAACCATCATCTGGGGGGGCCAGCTTGAATATGTCGACAAAGCAACCTTCAAGGATCCTATTCCTCATCCTGGAGGAAAGATGGCACCCCGGGATGATATCTTTGGCCTTGTTAGTAGAGCCGATGGGATCTGGGACCAGGACACCCCCCAGATATTCCAGGGGGGGCCCGTACCTGGCCCTGTGGGAATTAGCCCTTCTTTGCAACGCCCAGCTAGGGAGACCCGAGGCCGTCTCACCAAACCCCCAATAGAGCCTCATCTCGCTCCCCCCATCCTCATCAGAACTGGAGGAAGAAGTACCTGACGTAGAAGAGGAGTCTGCATGGCGCCCCTTCTTGGTGCGGTGCCCACAGCAACGCTTGCGTCGACGCTTCCTTCCTGAAGACGGCTTAAGACGGATGGGGAGGCTGTCATCGGGTGAAGAGTCCGAAGCAGGCTCTTGCTGCGATGCACCTGGAGTCGGCGGTGCAGGGACGAAGGCTGCAGCGGCAGCGCTCGCACTCGGACCTGGCAGGGCGCCCTTCCTCTGGCTGCTACGTCTGCCACTGACAGACTTCCGTTTGCACTTTCTGGGAGATGCGGCGCCAAGCTGGGAAGAACTTGGGCCTGGTGCCTGGGCAGCGGCTGCTTGGCCTCAGTGGGCCGGACCTACAGCAACTGGAGCAAAAGAGAGTCGTGAGGAAGCAGCCGCCCCAACGCGTTTCTTGGACTTGCGTGGCTGTTTGGCGCCCTTGGTCGAGGAGCGACTGGGTACTGCGGTCCCAAGTCCCGCAACCCCCTGTTCAGAAATAGGAGTCGAGGCCACAGCCGTGGCCGTAATTTGCAGGGCCAGCACGGTGGATGACAGAACCCCCGAAGGGGGGACAAAATCATCATCACCCTCACCCAACGAGGAGGCAAAAGGGATGATTCCCTATCGGGCTGGGGTATTTCAGCCTGGGAGGTGCTCTGTGGGGTTGAGCTACGCATGAGCCTCTCCATGCCTGTCTCGAAACGGGCTAAGGCTGCAGGATCACTGGCCAAAGAAGCCATAAAAGCTTCCACGCGGCCCAGCGGCCCGCTGTCCGTGCGTGTGCGCAAAGCTTGCGACGGGGCCCAAATTTTTCTTTTTGCCTCCATGTCCTTTGCCGCCATTCTGAACTTATGAAAGGCAAACACGCTTAATAAAACAGTCCAAACGGTTAACAAAAGCCTAACAAGAAATCTGGTTGGGTGCAGGAAAATTAAATTAAATTACCAATAAAACACAATTTAAATAAATAAATTTAGCCCGCAGTACCACTTGCCACCACTAGGTGGGAGTGTACTGCAATAATTGCTGAGACCAGTAGAGAAAAGGAAAATCCCTTTCTAGTGCAGTACCAACAGCAGCCACTAGAGGCCGCAGGAGTGAACCAAGAGGACACAGGGAGATCACACTCCCAAAATGACGCTCCCCCTGAATGAAGCAGCCCGGGATCACCACTTGCGGGCTGCAAACGGGCGGGAATGCCTACCCCGATGCACAGGGAGGGCTTGTAGGCTTCCTGGGCAGCGAAAACGGCGGCCCCGGTGCCGAGGAGAAACCCGGGGGCCGTGAATCAGCTGCAGCGCGGAACGGCTGCCTGGGCACCGCCCCCGCGTCGTGTGCAGCCGGGGCGAGGAGCGCTGCAGCGGAAACCTCCGCACCGCGCTAGTAAGGGGCCTAGGAAGGGCCAAGGAAGGGCGGCGCACCGGGCAACCGCGGTGAGGCCTACTGGCCGCCGCGGTTCTCAGGCCAGGAGGGGGCTAATGCGCCAAGAAGACGTAGCGCAGGCGGCTGCCAGCGGCAATCACGGAGCTTCCCCCGACCTGAAACACCGGCCGGAAAGGCCCTACGAGGCCTGAGCAGGCCGCACGCAAAACAAGGGCTGCCGCGCCGGCGAGAGCCGCAGCACCGAGGAGGCCGCCGTGCCGTGAGGAGCAGCACCAATCCCCCGTCTGGACGGCCTGAGGGTCACGCCGATGAGGTAGGCCCCGCTGGGGAAGGAAACACAGGCCCCGCAGTGCTTGAGTGGGGGGGGGAGCCGGGAGGGTGCAAGGCGGAGGCCCACGCAGATAGGTCCCCTCGTGAGGAGGCCGCCGGGGCGGCCCACCACCGGGGGAGGATCCAAGCCTCCCTGACCACCAGCCCACTATAGCCACCCAGGAGCGAACCCTACGGTCAAAAGCGGCAAACGCCGATAGCCTGCGGGGCCTTCTACAGGGGTGGGGGAGGGGGTGGGGGTATAGGCGGGGGGAAAGAACGGGAAATACGAGGAGGGAATTAAGTAATTAGAATAATTAAGGGATAACTGGTAGGAATGAGGGCTGAACGGGATAAGAAGACCAGGAACAATACAACCGTGAAGCAGTCTCAGCGAAGCGATCTGATGTGATCAGAAGCCGAAGCCAAGAGAAGGTTCACCCTGCATGCAGAGGATTATATAGGACGCTAAGCTGTCCATCACAAATTGCAACATTTACTTTTGCCCAGTAACTCTTAACTGCCCTATAGCTGCTAAGGCCGGCTACCGGCCCCACCCCCACAGGAAGGGATGTGTCTTGCCAGGTCCCGATTGCAACACGTGCTCTTACTCAGGGTAGAACCCGATTTGTGGTGAACAAAACCCAGGAGACCCCAGCCATACATTCCAATCCAGACACTACGGTACAGTGTCCAGACTGGACAGCATTCTGCTCACACAGGGCCTGATCCCCTTAGTGGAATCAACAAACTTAGGCAACATTAAAATCACAGATCATGCCCCAGTAGAAGTCACCATTAAAATAGGAGAGGGAACACCAACCACCCCATCATGGTCCTTCAGCCCCATCCTAACTACAAAAAACAAATTAGAGTCTCACAAAAATTTTCCAAAACTACTTCAAAGAAATTGATGTAGACGATATAACAACCCCCTGTTATGGGACACAATGAAAGCGCTTACCAGAGGAGCTTGCATAAAAGAGAAAGCATTCCTTAAAAAACAAACCTCCTCAAAAATTAGCAAAAAAGAACAAGACATGACTGCGCTCTCATCACATCACAAACAAACAGGATCCCCCCCCAAAAAAACTTCTGCAACTTATGCAAGAAAAACAAAGAGAAATAGCACTCCAGGCACCAGTGGCGTAGCGTGAGGGGTGCTGGGGGGGCCAGTTGCACCGGGCGCAACATCTGGGGGGGCGCACTCGCACCGACGACGACCCCCTCAGCACCCGCCTCCCATGACAGAGGTGTCCTTCTCTTCCCCTCCCGCACCTGCCGCCGCTGCTGCTGAGGGAGCTGCTGCTGCTGAGGCGTTTGCCGGCCGACGGCAGCCGCGGGGAGTCTCCACGGTGCCTTCTCCGCAGCAGCAGGCGGTGGCAAACGGAGGCGCAGGTCGCCGCCGTCGCTGCCGCCTTATCCAAAGGCCGAAGACGTCGCCGGCCTCTCGCGCTGGTCCGGGTCGCCGGCCGGCTTTGGGGAGGCTCCGCCTCCGGCTCCTCCCCGCGCCCGCCCAAAGGCAGGCCTCGCCGCTGCCGAGAGAGGCACAGGGGCCCTGGGGGGCAGGCCGAGTGGGGTGGCTCAGAGGGGGGAAGGAAAGAGGGACTGGCTTCCTCCGTATCAGGGAGGGGAGCTGATCTGTCTCTCTCTCTCTCTCTCTCTCTCTCCACCAGCCCCCTCTCCCTTTTCTCCCTCCCTCCATCTCTGCCTTTCTTTCTTTCTTTCTTTCTTTCTTTTCTTTCTTTCTTTCCATCTCTGCCTATCTTGCTCTCGCTCTCTTTCTGTCTCTACCGCTTTCTCTCTCTCTCTCTCTCTCTCTCTCTCTCTCTCTCTCTCTTTCTCTATCTGTACCTCTCTTTCTTTCTTTCATCTCCACCTCTACCTTTCTTTCTGTCTTTTTTTCTGTCTTTCTTTCTTTCTGTCTTTCTTTCTTTCTCTCTTTCTTTCTTTCTTTCTATCTCCACCTCTACCTTTTTCTTTCTTTCTTTCTTTCTTCTTTCTTCTTTCTTTCTTTCTTTCTTTCTGTCTTTCTCTTTCTTTCTGCCTTTCTCTCCCTCTCCCTCTTTATTTCTATCTATATCTACCTCTATCTCTGTGTATCTATCGTTTAGCTATATTTCCCTACAGTATCTCTGTCTCCTCCCTCTCTGTTTCTCTCTCTCTCTTTCTTGACTTACTGTAGTTTATTAAATTGTCACATAGCTCCATCCAGATCACATAACATTTCTCTTGTTTTTTCCTTTGACTTCCCATATCGCTTCCCAAAATCTCTTTACTGCTTTATTGTTTATAACAATACACCCGATATTAACCTAACAATAGGAAAAAATATTGGGGTTTCACCCCCCCCCCCGTTGCTTATTATGCTAATCCATCTTGTTTTGCCAAAAAATCAAAATATTTACTTCGGTAATCCAAAAAGGGTTCTTCTACAAATGCCTCATTCTAGGGGTCTGGAGGTTCATTCTCTCTCTCTCTCTCTCTCTCTCTCTCTCTCTCTCTCTCTCTTTCTACCCTTCTCTATCTATCTTCTATCAATCTATATTTTTATCTCATTCATTCTCTCTCCCCCACTCTTTCTATTGTGATCTACCTCCCTTTCTCTCTCTATCATCCCTTTCTCTCTCGTTTTTTTCTCCACCTCTACTGTCCATTTATCTAATTATCTATCTTAGATAGCTCAGCCAGTAGAACATGGGACTCTTAATCTCAAGGTTGTGGCTTGGATCACCACATTGAGCAAAACGATTCCAGCATTGCTGGGGGTGGACTAGATGACCATTGTCCCTTCCAACTCTACAATTCTGACTCGAGTGCTAAAATCCACGGGTTAGGGGGCGCAAATTACTTGCCTTGCCCCGGGTGCTGACAACCCACGCTACGCCACTGCCAGGCACTCCTGTCTTCCACTGCCTCCCGCAGTTTGGTCAGACTCATGTTGGTAGCTTCGAGAACACTGTCCAACCATCTTGTCCTCTGTTGTCCCCTTCTCCTTGTGCCCTCCATCTTTCCCAACATCAGGGTCTTTTCCAGGGAGTCTTCTCTTCTCATGAGGTGGCTAAAGCCTCAGCTTCAGGATCTGTCCTTCCAGTGAGCACTCAGGGCTGATTTCCTTCAGAATGGATAGGTTTGATCTTCTTGCAGTCCATGGGACTCTCAAGAGTCTCCTCCAGCACCAGAATTCAAAAGCATCAAAAGCGCCCTTCCACCAGATGTCAAAGAGAAAAACACTACCAGACTTTTAGAAGACATCTGAAGAAAGCCATGTTTAGGGAAGCTTTTAATGTTTAATATATTATTGCATATTAATATTTTGTTGGAAGCCACCCAGAGTGGCTGGGGCGGGGTATAAATAATAATTTATTATTATTATTTATTATGCGGCGATCTTTATGGTCCAGCTCTCACTTGCATACATCACTACTGGGGTCCAGCTCTCACTTCCGTACATCACTACTGGGGAAACCATAGCTTTAACTATATGGACCTTTGTCGGCAAGGTGATGTCTCTGCTTTTTAAGATGCTGTCTAGGTTTGTCATTGCTTTCTCCCAAGAAGCAGGCGTCTTTTAATTTCATGACTGCTGTCACCATCTGCAGTGATCATGGAACCCAAGAAAGTAAAATCTCTCACTGCCTCCATTTCTTCCCCTTCTATTTGCCAGGAGGTGATGGGACCAGTGGCCATGATCTTAGTTTTTTTTGATGTTGAGCTTCAGACCATATTTTGTGCTCTCCTCTTTCACCCTCATTAAAAGGTTCTTTTAATTCCTCCTCAATTTCTGCCATCAAGGTTGTGTCATCAGCATATCTGAGGTTGTTGATATTTCTTCTGGCAATCTTAATTCCGGTTTGGGATTCATCCAGCCCAGCCTTTCGCATGATGAATTCTGCATATAAGTTAAATAAGCAGGGAGACAATATACAGCCTTGTCGTACTCCTTTCCCAATTTTGAACCAATCAGTTGTTCCATATCCAGTTCTAACTGTAGCTTCTTGTCCCACATAGAGATTTCTCAGGAGACAAATGAGGTGATCCGGCACTCCCATTTCTTTAAGAACTTGCCATAGTTTGCTGTGGTCAACACAGTCAAATGCTTTTGCGTAGTCAATGAAGCAGAAGTAGATGTTTTTCTGGAACTCTCTAGCTTTCTCCATAATCCAGCATATATTTGCAATTTGGTCTCTGGTTCCTCTGCCCCTTTGAAATCCAGCTTGCACTCCCTAGAAATCAACAAAACAATGATCAGCATTCTATATTCTAAACAACACTTCTATGAATATGGATGAAAAACTCCAGACTATTAGCAAATAGGTGTAGGGAAAAAAGCACTCAAAACAGGAATACACTGCATCACCCAAAAAGATGGCAGCATAGCATTCTCCCCCAAAGAAATAACCTCAGAATTTGCAGAATTCTACTCCAACCTATACACCTCCCATAGCCCACCTGAGAAGGAAATCAGAAAATTTCTAGCAGGACTGACCATGCCTACCTTAACTGATGAGGAACAGGAATTCATGGACAGTTTCCTATCACCCTAGAGGAAATAGATACGGTCCTCAAAAACTTGAAACCACACAAACCCCAGGCCCAGATGGCTTCACAGCAGAATTCTATAGGAAATTCAAAGAACCCCTGATGCCCTACATGTCTCGCCTATTCAATGACATCATGAAAGGGGGGCCAATCCGCCAAACCTGGACAAAATTCGGACAGAAGGCTCCTTTATTTAATAATTAAGCTCCATGAGAACTCAGCGGCCAGGGTGAGACTTGTGAGGAACCCTTCGTTTCCCACCAAGAGCCCTCACAACTGTAAAACGTTTCCCCTGACTGTGTCTCTCCCTAGGGTTCACCGACGACTAAAATGAATCCCCAAATTGATGATATGAGAGAAGTCCTCGGGGTACCTCAGTGCTTCACGTTCTTAAAGTGGAACTCCTGCCACCTTGGGATTCTCCCGCCCTGGGTTCCCAAACTGCTGCAGCTTGCCCTTTCCTTTCTGGCAACTGCGTGGCACCTTTGGCTTCCCTGCCCAGTCCTCTGTGTGTTAGGAAAATAAGCCACCCGTCCCCTTTCTCTCAGGAAACCTCTAGTGCTTTTCCCCTCAACCACACCTCTAGAGGTACTGACGCACTGCCAGAGTCCACGAACGTTAAACAAACAAAATATGTTTATTGAGGTAACATTAATATCAAGGAAGTTAAGGTAGAAAGCGGTTACAATGTTTTTTCTATTTGGTACATAAGCTTGGATACAACATGAAACAGGATAAAAGCTTTCCTTTCCTAACCTAAGCCTAACCTCCAACCCGCTCTCCCTCTCACCCTCACTCCCTGACCCACAACCCACAACAACCGCCCCAACTGCCATTCTCCCCTTTTAAAAGGTGGAAAAGACCCGCCTCTGCGATTGTGCTGCCAGTCATCTTAGAGTGGGTGTTAACTCTTCGCGTGCTGGGCACCTGCTCACACCCAGGCACAGGGTTGGTCCGTTACAAGACTCACCCTGGAGGGTGACCTTACTAATCCAATTCCCATTAATAGAGGAGTCCGACAGGGTTGCATACCGGCTGCATCCCTGTTTAATTTGTTCGTAAGCGACATAACGTCTCCCCTAATAGAGGCTCAAGTAAGGATTCATGCACCCCGTCTAGCACTTTACCGCTGCCCTTTATTACTATATGCGGATGACGCAGTCATCCTATCCTTTTCCAGAGTAGGTCTCAGGAGGGCTTTAAAAATTTTTGGTTCATACTGCAATGCAAACTCTCTCACAATTAACTACGCAAAATCAAAGATTCTAATTTTTTCGAAGAGCCGGAAACTTTATAACTGGAGAATTGATGGGAGGGCCATTGAACAAGTTTACAGATTTCAATATTTGGGAGTCTGGTTGCAACACAATCTGGGGTGGAAGGCCCATGTAGCTTATGTTACAAACAGAGCCAATTTTGGGCAATTTTGCGATTCTTTTTCACCGATGGGGCCCTTCACATTCCAACAGCGCTGAAAGTGTTCAAGGCCAAGGTGATGCCGACAATTGCTTATGCCATCTCAATTTGGGGGACTTTTGTTAACCTATCTTACCTAGAGGTTATTCAAAATCAATTTTTAAGAAGGTTACTGAAATTACCCAACTGTGTAAGTAATACTGCGATACGCATGGAACTTAACACCATATCCCTAGAAAATGCCCTGTGGAAGTTTATTCTTTGCCACTGGTTATCACTATGGCACAATCTCCCAAACCTGTATTTGATACAATGTATGTGGAGGGATGATTTCCAGAGCCCATGGGTAAAAACATTACAACTGAAAATCATGGCAATGGGAATCTCCCCCTTTAAACTACTGGAGCAGGATATGTTGTTGTTGTTCAGTCGTTCAGTCGTGTCCGACTCTTCGTGACCCCATGGACCAGAGCACGCCAGGCACGCCTATCCTTCACTGCCTCCCGCAGTTTGGCCAAACTCATGTTAGTAGCTTCGAGAACACTGTCCAACCATCTCATCCTCTGTCGTCCCCTTCTCCTTGTGCCCTCCATCTTTCCCAACATCAGGGTCTTTTCCAGGGAGTCTTCTCTTCTCATGAGGTGGCCAAAGTACTGGAGCCTCAACTTCAGGATCTGTCCTTCTAGTGAGCACTCAGGGCTGATTTCCTTGAGAATGGATAGGTTTGATCTTCTTGCAGTCCATGGGACTCTCAAGAGTCTCCTCCAGCACCATAATTCAAAAGCATCAATTCTTCAGCGATCAGCCTTCTTTATGGTCCAGCTCTCACTTCCATACATTACTACTGGGAAAACCATAGCTTTAACTATACGGACCTTTGTCGGCAAGGTGATGTCTTTGCTTTTTAAGATGCTGTCTAGGTTTGTCATTGCTTTTCTCCCAAGAAGCAGGCGTCTTCTAATTTCGTGACTGCTGTCACCATCTGCAGTGATCAGATACTCTTCTTTTCCTGCTAAAAGAACAGTAACGGGTAGATTAGAGGAGATGGACTTGCAGCAGAAAATGGTGTTGGGTAATGGTACCTGTTCACCTCTAAACCTTGGTTTACTACCCCCCCTAAAACTCCCAAATTATTTGAATTCCTTAACTTCCTCAGCTCATAGATATGCCTTTATAAAGGCAAGATTTAACACCTTCCCATCCAACGTGTTGGGAAATAGATTCTCCAATGGACAAATATCGCTCTTATGTGACTGTAATTGCAGAGCACCAGAATCGTTGTATCACATAATCTTTGATTGTGCTCTTCACTCATCGTCCAGGAGTAAGTTTCTTGCTCCATATTTAAAGGGAATTGCCGATGACTCGAACGAAGCCAAACTGAGATACCTACTGAATGATGAAGACCCTCCAAGATCACTTACGGTTGCCAGATTTCTGATCACCGTCCTATCCCAAAAGAAGAAAAACGGACTTCTGGGCGATTGGACATTCCTTTTAAATCATGACTCAGGATGTAATTATGTGTTACCTTAATTGATGTTTTTATAATTTTATAAATAGGGGGTGATGTTTTATGTTGTAAATTTACTGCTTAGTCTGTTACTTTAAAGTCCTTTCGAAGTTCTAAGTAGAAAGGCTAAGTATATATATGTTGTTTGAAAAATCGTGCACGATGGGCCAATGGCTGTAATAATAAATATCTATCTATCTATCTAAGAAAGGGGGGGGCCATAACCCAAACCTGGACCCACTCCAAAATAGTCTCCATCCCAAAACCATTGAAGGACAGCCTCAAAATAGAATTATACTGCCTGATCTCATTAATAAACCAAGACTACAAGATATTCACATCAATCTTGGCCAACCGCCTACAATTTTTCTTATGCAAGTTAATAGCCCCAGACCAGACCGGCTTCGTCCCTGGTTGCAATATTACAGACCCCATCAGGAAACTACTGAAACCTAATCGAACACAGCAAGGCAACTAAACTCCCACTGACAATTATGTCCCTAGACATCCTCAAAGCTTTTGATTGCTTAGAGTGGAAATACCTATTAGCAGTACTAACTAGCATGAAATTTGGCCCCAACGTCCAACAAATCCTCAAATAAATATCCTCCCAAGCCTCAGCAAAATGCAGAACTAACAATATGGACTCTAATACCACAGTGATCCAAAGAGACACAAAACAAAGATGTCCACTGTCTCCCTTCCAATTTATCCTTGCTCTTAGCAATCCAAATCTGAGCAGCCACAGACATCAAGTGAGTGGAAATAAAGGCAGAACGTATAAATTAGAGCTCGTTGCAGATGACCTAATGGTCACAACAGCAGACTCCTTAAACACTCAACACATTTGCAATGGTGTCGGGCCTACAAGTAATATTTGCAAAATCAGAAGCTATGTGCTTCAACACCTCTCCTCACACCCAAAAAGAACTCACTAATATCACCAAGATAAAACTCTGTCACACCAAGTTCAGATAACTTGGTGTACAAATAACCAAAAACCTCAATAAATTATACCTCCACAACTACAAGCCCCTGTGGCGACAAATAAACAAAGACCTAAAGAGATGGAACAACACAAATTTCACTCTCTCAGACAAAATAGCCATGATCAAAATGATCACCCTCCCAAAACTAACCTACCTATTCCAAACCCTCCCAATCTGGATTCCCCAAACCCAAATTCACAGGTGTCAAAGAAACTACACTCCTTTATCTTCTCACACAAAAAAACAAGAATAAGCCTCAAATACCTACACCTCCCCACCTCAGATGTAGGATAGGGAATCCCCAACATAGAAACATACTACATTGCCAACCAAATACGCCATATAATCCCATATATACTAGAAGATGAGACAAAACAATGGACACACCTAGAGAGGGACACAATTGAAAATACCTGCACCACAACATACCCTCTCCTCCCAAACAAACTAAGGAAAATTCCCACAACACTTAACAGGTACACACAGACCATGCTCAAAGCATGGAAAACAGTAATAGGCAAACTATCCCCAACCCCATCCCCACTAATCCCCCTGGCGTACCACCCATTATTCCACCACGCAGCACAAAACCTCTAGATTTAAACCTGGCAAACCAGAGGCTTATCTATATATATAAAATGCAAGTGTCTCTGCGTCCAGTCCGTGTGTCTCTGGGTTTGCGCTACTGCGCATGTGCCTCAGGGACACAGGGATTGGATGGAGAGAGATCGGGCCGCGAGCAGCGTCAGCAGTTCAAGCGGGGCGGTTGATTCAGAACACCGCGCTGCAGAGGATGAGGGGAGGCTGAGAAGGCAGGCCACGCTGCTGCTGTTGCCGCTGAAAGCTGAGCCTCGAAGACTAGCGGCCCAGGAACAGCACAGAGCAGCCCGCCCCATGGAGCGCCGATGTTCAGGAGGGACACCGCGCTCCCGCAGCTGCTGCAGCCACCGTCTGACTTGGCCGCTACTTCAACTGCCGGGTGGAGGCGTCGAAGCCTCCTGGGAGATGATGCCGTCGCCGGCATCCTTCTGCAGCCGTCTTTCTGTTCCGTCTCTGAAGAGGCGTGCTTCACGCTGCTGGGTCCAGGAGACCCAGGGAAAATGGGGGTGGGGGGAGCCCTGTTCTAGCGCCCGTGTTTCCGAGACGGGGAGGGAAGCCCGGCCGCCCCGCTCGGCTCCGGACCCCAAAGGCCAAGGTGGGGGGGGGTGCAAGAAGGGAAGGGAATCCTCTGCAAGCAATACTAAAAGTGACCTGTCTCTTCACACACTTCAGCAGCGCTCTCTCTCTCTCTCTGTCTCTCTCTCTCTCTCTCTCTGTCTCTGTGTGTTTGTGTTTGTATAAGGGGGGGGGAGAGAGAGAGAGAGAGAGAGAGAGAGAGAGAGAGAGAGAGAGAGAGAGAGGCTGTGAGAGAACTGGAGTGCCAGGAAGAAAGAGGGAAGGGACAGAAAGAGAAAAGGGGAAGCAGGGCAAAGGATGTGTGAAGACAAGTGCATGGCAGGACTGGGAAACCAGGTTGGTGGATTTTCTAACCCCCCCCCCCCACAAAAAAAGAAGAAATATTTTTAAAAAGTGAGTTTTAAATTTTTTTTTGCCACATTCCAGCCTGGAGTCCCGTTCTCCTCTGCACCTGCTCACCTTGGGGGGGGGGGGAGACCGTTTTCTAAATAGATAAGGTTTGATTTTATTCCATGTGCAAAAACTGACTCACATTAACGGGCATAAAAACCAATGGAAGGCTGCTCTTCTATTTGGGGAGAAGGTACCATGCCTGTCTTTAAAAAAAAAAAAAACTTTGCTGCAGCCCCCTCCACATATGTTCTAGCACCCGTTATTTTAACGGGCTTAAACCACTAGTATTGTATAAAATAACAAACCTTTGTCAACACAAGGAATACAAGACAAACTAGAAGACACCTAAATACACTGGTTAACACATCACCAACTACATGCCTTCTTAAACAACCCAGCAGTAAAATCAGCAGCAACTAGGCCCCTGACAACTTTTGAAAACATCCTCCTAACAAAAAAGGGACATGGCAGAGGAATGGCATCTGCAATATACAAAATACTACTCCAAAACCCCACAAACCCCCCTAGACGCAATCAAAAAACAATGGGAGGATGACAAAGGATATGAGATCAACCCACCCAGTGGACAAGAATGTGGTCTAAACCCCCTTTAAATCCATATCAACAAAAAGAAAAGAACTCACTCTGAAACTCACCTACAGGTGGTACCTAACGCCAAGAAAATTAGCGCTAATACGCCCAGGAACCTCACCAAAGTGCTGGAGAGGGTGCTTTGGCCCAGTTGTGTAATCTGTTAAGGTCATTTTGAAGTGTGATCCTGTCCTCTGGGGTATTAGCCACCCCTCCCAATTTGGTGTCATCTGCAAACTTGATCAGGATGCCCTCAAGCCCATCATCCAAGTCATTGATGAAGATGTTGAATAAGACTGGGCCCAAGACAGAACCCTGTGGCACCCCACTAGTCACTTCTCTCCAGGATGAAGAGGAGCCATTGATGAGCACCCTTTGGGTTCAGATCAATTTTAACAAGGAGAAATGTAAAGTACTACACTTGGGCAAAAAAAAATGAAAGGCACAAATACAGGATGGGTGACACCTGGCTTGAGAGCAGTACATGTGAAAAGGATCTAGGAGTCTTGGTAGACCATAAACTTGACATGAGTCAACAGTGTGATGCAGCAGCTAAAAAAGCCAATGCAATTCTGGGCTGCATCAATAGGAGTATAGCGTCTAGATCAAGGGAAGTAATAGTACCACTGTATTCTGCTCTGGTCAGACCTCACCTGGAATACTGTGTCCAGTTCTGGGCACCACAGTTCAAGAAGGATACTGACAAGCTGGAACGTGTCCAGAAGAGGGCAACCAAAATGGTCAAAGGCCTGGAAACAATGCCTTATGAGGAACGGCTTAGGGAGCTGGGTATGTTTAGCCTGGAGAAGAGAAGGTTAAGGGGTGATATGATAGCCATGTTCAAATATATAAAAGGATGTCATATAGAGGAGGGAGAAAGGTTGTTTTCTGCTGCTCCAGAGAAGCGGACACGGAGCAATGGATTCAAACTACAAGAAAGAAGATTCCACCTAAACATTAGGAAGAACTTCCTGACAGTAAGAGCTGTTCGACGGTGGGATTTGCTGCCCTTGTGGTCTCTTCCAACTCTTTTTTTCTTTTTTTTTCTTTTTTTTCTTTATTGTCATTATAAATATCCATCATTTTACAATCATTTACATAGCTTAACACATTCCACATATTTTACCTATTTTCCATTTCATAATAATAAAGTATTCAAATACATAATTGTATGTCTCATTTCCCCCCCTCTCATATATAATTTGTACGAAACTATTTGATTCCATATTTCTATATCAACGATATCATACTAATACTGTAAACAATATATAAACAGTCAAATGAGAGAAAAATAATAAATAAATAAATAAATAAATAAAAATAAATAAGTAAGTAAATTTATAAACCTCGGTTATTTACATAAATCTACACATAACCCAAATCTAAATTTAATACTTACATCACTAACAAATACATAATTAGACTTCCTATCTTTCCTGATGTGTGTTCCTTTTCTGCTTGTGAAAGTACTTAACATTTTTTTTTATCCTTTAATTATATCCAAAACCTTCTACATTAAGTCTCTTCCAACTCTAGGATTCTATGATTCTATGGTTTGGTCAGTCAGCCAGTTACAAATCCACTGAATGGTAGCATTGTCTAGCCCACATTTTACCAGCTTCTTTACAAGAATATCATGGGGCACCTTGTCAAAGGCCTTGCTGAAATCAAGATAGGCTACATCCACAGCGTTCCCTTCATCTACCAGGCTTGTAATTCTGTCAAAAATCATAGAATCATAGAGTTGGAAGAGACCACAAGGGCCATCCAGTCCAACCCCCTGCCAAGCAGGAAACACCATCAAAGCATTCCTGACAGATGGCTGTCAAGCCTCTGCTTAAAGACCTCCAAAGAAGGAGACTCCACCACACTCCTTGGTAGCAAATTCCACTGCCGAACAGCTCTCACTGTCAGGAAGTTCTTCCTAATGTTTAGGTGGAATCTTCTTTCTTGTAGTTTGAATCCATTGCTCCGTGTCCGCTTCTCTGGAGCAGCAGAAAACAACCTTTCTCCCTCCTCTATATGACATCCTTTTATATATTTGAACATGGCTATCATATCACCCCTTAACCTTCTCTTCTCCAGGCTAAACATACCCAGCTCCCTAAGCCGTTCCTCATAAGGCATCGTTTCCAGGCCTTTGACCATTTTGGTTGCCCTCTTCTGGACACGTTCCAGCTTGTCAGTATCCTTCTTGAACTGTGGTGCCCAGAACTGGACACAGTATTCCAGGTGAGGTCTGACCAGAGCAGAATACAGTGGTACTATTACTTCCCTTGATCTAGACGCTATACTCCTATTGATGCAGCCCAGAATTGCATTGGCTTTTTTAGCTGCTGCATCACACTGTTGACTCATGTCAAAAAATGAGATCAGATTGGTCTGACATGACTTATTTTTCAGAAACCCATGCTGACTTTTAGTGATCACAGCGTTCCTTTCTAGGTGCTCACAGACCGTTTGCTTAATGATCTGCTCTAGAATCTTTCCTGGTATTGATGTCAGGCTGACTGGGCGGTAATTGTTTGGGTCTTCTCTTTCCCCCTTTTTGAAAATAGGGACAACATTTGCCCTCCTCCAGTCTGCTGGGACTTCGCCTGTTCTCCAGGAATTCTCAAAGATTACTGCCAGTGGTTCTGAAATCACCTCTGCCAGTTCTTTTAATACTCTTGGATGTAGTTCATCTGGCCCTGGAGACTTGAATACATCTAAACTAGCCAAGTATTCTTGTACTACCTCCTTACTTATTCTGGGCTGTGTTTCCCCTGCTGAATCATCTGCTCCATATTCTTCAGGTCGGGCATTGTTTTCTTTTTTGGAGAAGACTGAGGCAAAGAAGGCATTGAGGAGTTCTGCCCTTTCTCTGTCTCCTGTTCGCATTTCACCATCTTCTCCTCTAAGTGACCCCACTGTTTCATTGTTCTTCCTTTTGCTACGGACATACCCATAAAAGCCCTTTTTATTGCTTTTAACCTCTCTAGCAAGCCTGAGTTCACATACACAGGCCAACAAGACAATGACAAAAATCTACCAACAGCATACAAATCAATATGGCTAACCTGATCCAAAACACCACCCACCCCACTCACACATGAAAACAAAGACCACCACAGCCAATCACAAATGAACAACCACACCCTAGGCCAACCCCAACCTCTCTCACCACCAAAGGAACACAAGCGAACAAAAAAGGACCTCCACAAGCAACGCTGACATCGAACCCTACATATATTAAGTAAAATAGAACACCCACCCACCCTTCCCCCTGTCCACCTCTTTCCTACTCTTCTTCCCAATGTCTCAACAAATGAAACTAATTTGTAAAACTGATACATGGAAAAAAATACAAGAGAGAGACATTGCATTTACTTTTGTAAATCAAGAAATCTTTAATAAAATACTTTTTTAAAAAAAAGAAGAAATGGTGTGGAGCCAATGTGCACAGGGATGGATTGGGACTTGTATGAATGCCCCACCCCACCCCACACACTTTCACCCAAACGTACATGTGAGAAGGCCTTAGGCAGTCAGATGTGTTTCATTACAAGCATGATTTATTTTTCCTTCTGTGTTGCTCCTATTGCAGTTTTGTTTCTTATCCTAAATGCTTCCCCTTCCCAACCCCTGCTGCCATAGTACTTCTTTAAAAAGGAGGGGGATAAAGAGGAGAAACAGTTTAAGTTGCAAAACCTTTTCTTTTCTCTGGGGAGAGCAACAAAACTTGCAGTGTATTGGATATTGTTTCTGAGTTTCCTGAGGGGAGAGAATTGTCTCTAGGCACAAATTAGTGCTACAAGTGGAAGATACAGCTCAGCTGTTTATAAACTAATATGCAGCAATTATGATAAAACAAAACTCAGTCTGAAATTCTGCTGTAACTATGACAACCCAGATTCAGGGTATTCTACTGAAAGCATAAAAAGCCACCCAAGCAGGAGTGAGTAAATAGTATCTATTATTGATTTATGAAGGTTCCAAACAGTGAAAATTGATTAATATATTTTGTCATGAAATATTTTTGCCCAACCTTCATTTTGATTGATAAAGTTATCTTCTATTTAAGTCGCATCAGCCAGATAGAAGTGATTTCCAAATTTATTTTGAATCTTTTTCTTTCTTTCTTTTTTTTTACAAACTCCGTTTTTTCTCCCTAAGAGACTCTAAAGCACATTCTTTGTTAGCCCTGTTGTTTTGACACTTAATGCTTGCTCTGGGAAATCTTGGTAATTGAACGGCTGCTCCAAATATATTTTCTCTCTCTCTCTCTCTCTCTCTCTCTCTCTCGCTCTCTCTCTCTCTCTCTCTCTCATATCTATGTAATCTGCCTGATGGGGCATTTGGGCTAGAAAGACATTTTAGCTGAGGGAGGAGAGTAGTGAGAGAGCCTCGTCTTTAGGTACATTCAGAGTTAAACTACAAAAGAAGTCATGTATTTTATTTTATACCACTTAATAACTATAGCAACATATGACAGTTATATTTTTTAAAAAGGAAAAGAAAGGGATTTCTGACTTTGGCACATATGCACAGAACCTATGCCATTTAATTATTTTCAACAATCCTCACTTCTGCTCCTTACAGGGATATAGGAAGTAGCTACGTGTGTATATTGAACCACAGGAGACTGGGAATAACAGTCAGATTATCTCCATACAAAACAAAACAAAACAAAAACCCTCAGCACACAAAAATTAGCAGATCAGTCATGCAGCCAATGCTGACACAATTTTGCTACAACATTTATTTTAAGCCTGCTTTCCCTTAATGGACAGACCCTAAAAGTGCCAGCATGTTCATGTTCATGTGGCCAGCATGACTAAGCTGCTTCTGGCAAACCAGAGCAGCGCACAGAAACTCCGTTTACCATCCTGCCGAAGCGGTACCTATTTATCTACTTGGACTGCATGCTTTGGAACTGCTAGGTTGGCAGGAGCTGGGACCGAGCAACAGGAGCTCACCCCGTCGTGGGAATTCAAACCAAAAACCATCCAATTGGCAAGCCCTAGGCTCAGTGGTTTAACCCACAGTGCCACCCACATCCCTAATTAGGAGGTAGGGGAAGTGCAGTAAGAGCTGTTCGACAGTGGAATTTGCTGCCAAGGAGTGTGGTGGAGTCTCCTTCTTTGGAGGTCTTTAAGCGGAGGCTTGACAGCCATCTGTCAGGAATGCTTTGATGGTGTTTCCTGCTTGGCAGGGGGTTGGACTGGATGGCCCTTGTGGTCTCTTCCAACTCTATGATTCTAAGTGGAAAATGCAGGGAGGGACCTGGAGTTAGGAGCAGGGAGTTGGAAAGGGTGGGATTTGGAACAATGGGTTTCCCTAGGTATCTGAGAAGGCTGGAAAAATTTGGATCTTCACAAGGCAGGGTTTCTTCCTGGAAAACATGCAGCATGGACCACAGAGAGTCTGCCTATCTTCTTGTTGGGAGATGACCCATCAAGGAAGCCATCAAAGACTTCTTGATGCAAACAGGTTGGAGCCCTGCCATGGGAGGACACAAGCAGGACGCAAAAGGCAAAGTTGCAGGAGGGAGGGGCAGAATTGGAGGGGGCAATAATTATTTTCAGATTATCTGATTAATTTGTTTATTATTTCAATTTGTTTTCATTTTTTCCCAACTTCAAAAACCCCCAGTATTTAGCAGGGCAGGGAATGATTCATAAGATTTTCAAAGCTCTACTGATTACATTTTAAGCTTTAAAAATGATAGGCAAAACTGCTAAATGATGAAACAACACAAGTTTTTACAAGGTACAGGGGAATCCCCACATGCACAATGGGCATGCGTGGTTCTGCTTACACATGCATCAAAATATTATTATTTTTATTTAAAAAAATAATGCTTAAAGGGGGCAGAATGGGGACATTCCACTTATGTTCATACAGGTGATGCACAGAGCGGCCCAGAACACAACCCAACGGAAGTGGGAATTCTCCTGTATCACACAGGGGAGCCGCAGAAAGAGTGAGGTTGGTCAAGGGAGCCATGGGTTCAAAAAGGTTGAAAGCCACTGACTTTGAGCAATTTTATCTAACTCTCTTTTCCTGTTTTCTTTTCCCAGCCAGTGCATGGAGGGCAAATCTGTGTATTATGAAACTATAATTGTCACTTAAAATAAACTGAACCAGTCAAACTGGGGTATACCTGCTGGCTTGTGTGAACAATCACATGACAGGGTCCACAGGGGCAGCCTCCAAGGAAGGCATTGCCCACTGTTGCTGCTTCTGCTTGGAGGCAGCAGCCCCGCCCCTGGAAAAGGTTCCCCCGCTCGCCCACCCCCGCTCCAGCGCCACGCCCCTCATCCCCTGAGGAGCGGCCAGCGCGGGAGGGAGGTGGGCGAGCAGGGGATGAGGGGCGTGGCGCTGGAGCGGCGCGGGGCTTTGCGCGCCCTTCCCAGCGCTCCAGCTGGGGCTCCGGAGGCCAGCCGGCTTGCAGCTCGCCCGCCGGCGCGCGAGCGCCCGTCTGCCCGCCCGTGGAGGTGGGGGCGGGTTGGGGAGGGGGCGCCCGGTATGCTGACGGGCTCGCGGGGGTGCCCCTGGGGGGCCTGGCGCCCTGGTGCACCGCGCCACCCAGTCCCTATGACGAGATGGCTCTGCATGGACTGCAAGAAGATCAAACCTATCCATCCTTAAAGAAATCAGCCCTGAGTGCTCACTGGAAGGACAGATCCTGAAGCTGAGGCTCCAAGTACTTTGGCCACCTCATGAGAAGAGAAGACTCCCTGGAAAAGACCCTGATGTTGGGAAAGATGGAGGGCACAAGGAGAAGGGGACGACAGAGGATGAGATGGTTGGACAGTGTTCTCGAAGCTACCAACATGAGTCTGACCAAACTGCGGGAGGCAGTGGAGGACAGGGGTGCCTGGCGTGCTCTGGTCCATGGGGTCACGAAGAGTCGGACACGACTGAACGACTGAACAACAACAAATGTCATCATACATTTCATGCTTCTTCCATTTAAGGCGATGCAGCAGCGGACCACCATCTAATACGAATTGATCACTTCTTGGAACGTATTCAGTACTACAACTATTCTGTTTCTGCATCACATATTTTTTGATAACATGTACTATCTGTGGCTTGTCAGCCTTCCTGGGTATAGAGCATGATTTGAACAATGAAGGTGGGTATGAGCACAATTCATACTGCAGCACTTCTTCCAAATTTAGTTCGCCTGTGTTAACAATGTCCAATAGCCTTTGAAACAGCAATGCTGGGTCAATCGTTCTTTCATCATCTCCAGGAATTTTCAGTGCAGCAGAGAACGCTAATGTTTTAACTTTGTCAGAACGCTTACATTTATATGCAAAAACTTCTTGGTCAATAAGTTTAGCTACAATGACCTTACCAACTTCTTGCAATTCATGCACATTAACATTTGCCAAATCTGCAGTTACACCTGTTACAATATTACGCAGACTTGACTCGGGTGTAAATGGCGAGAATGCTTGCAACTTGCTCAATACCAGTTGTGAATCACTTTTGTCTCTAATCAGCCTTGCACTAGATAGTTCCTTGTGTTGTTCACTTGATGAATATGACACATTGGTAAACTCCTGCATAGCTAGATTATACCCTGACGATACAGGCAATGATAAAGACCAAACTGCTCTCTGAACGCCAGTCAATCCACTTCCTCTGGTCAAACCCCCTGTAGTTTTAAGAGAGCGCATCAGACATTGTTCGATTACTAAGTCAGAACCCAATCCTGCCCAGTACCGTTCACTTCTGCGTATCACATGAAATCCTTTTTCAAACATTGCAGAAACAGTCGCATTTGTTGTTGGCAAACAGAATTATATTCTGCAAATATAGGTATGCTGATTTCAAGTAATTATGGTGACCCGCAGCTGCGAAAATGGGTAGACACTGATGTATGGCATCAATATGCATTTTCCATGAACCAGTTCTATCTGCTGTGATGAGTTTTCTAGCAAGATCAACCATATTTTGATACTCAAGCCATAGTTTACTTGTTGCTGAGTTTGCTTTCAGTTCACTCTTCTTTGCATCCAATGTACAGCTTATGTGTATCATAGTCTGTGAAGAATCCACTTCTTCTATACTTTTGTTTTTTGTTTTTTGTTTTTTTTAAAGATTTTATTGAATTTTACAACAGACAAATAAAACACCCACATTAACCCAACACCTAACTAGAAATAGACAAATACATATACACCAATAATTCTTCTTCTTATATCATCAAAAAAAAAAAAATCTTGGTCGAATCTTGGCACAGACTTCCCCTGCCTTTCACCTTCGTTTCTAATACCAAATATTACTTTAATAACATCATATGTAAAAAATTAACAACTTATCTTGTTTTATAACATGCAAAAATTAACCAAACTAACTTAGCAAAAATTTAATCATATTCTAACTTCATATTAATTCCACACTAAAATCTAGCTCTTAACACATTATTCTCAATATAAATCACAACAAATATCCTCTTTCTCTATAACTGCTGTTAATAACAAAAATTTATATCTCTCTTTTCTTAATCCAAAAACTTAAAATCTTGACACGCCGGTTTCAGGTTACCATAGTTTATCATTCTTTCTTTTTACCGTTAATACAGTTCACCCTATCCCCCTTCTGTCCATTTTCTTTGGTCGTCTTGCTCCAGAGCCGCTCCTCGAAGTGTCATTTTTCCTTACAAGTCCACAGATCCAGACAAAAACCAAAACAGTCCTTGCATAGAGCTTCAGGGTACACAAATCCTCTTCTTCCAGCTTCTCCGGTTCATCATACCATTCCTCTTTTATTTGTAGACACAATTTATTCACCAACGCTCCCGGGCTCTCACCTCGAGAGTTAGATATAACAATTCTCTTCGTCCTGGGTCTGCCACCCCCAAAGGACGTTTCGTTTTTCCGGAGTCGCCAGACCATTCCATCCTGTTCTTCAATCATCCCCTTCAGTTCCATGCCAAGGCTCCCTTCCAATGTAGCCATTTCTTGTAAAGTCTCCTCTGTGGGATATATCTTCTCTGACATGTCCCGGTTCAGTATCTCCAGTTTTCGGTTGAGCAGTTCCAGTCTCAGTATAATAATCCTTTGTTCATCACTCATCTCACAGTTCGTCACCAGATCGAAAACAAAACCCAGCATGGCAGAAGCGGGCATAGGTGTCAAATTACAGTTTCGATTTTCATACTTCTCCATCTTAAAGCCAGTAACTTTCCACTCAATCACGATCTTTCGCAGCCATTTTCCCTGTATCCAGGGTGCAAGAACCACAAATTTTAAAAAGAGATATTATCCACAGATTTGTTCCCCAGAGGGGAAAATTCGAATACTTTGTAGCCATTACTGTAACAGAAGTCTCTCCAACTGGTTACTTTCTATCCCCCGAAGGGAGGGAGGCAGGCTTCCTTTCCAAATGACACCCGGGTCGTTAAAAGAAATGCAAAAACGAGTCCATTCAACTACTCACGGCCACCGGGTTTCTTTAGATCCAGGCTTGACAGGTAGAACATTGACGCTCGTCGCGGGGGTGACCGCCGCTCCGCGTCCCGGTTGGGGCATGTCCCCTATAGCCCGGCTCCGTTGTCCCTTCACCCCCACTCCCCCTTTACAGGGGGAGCGAGGGAAGGGTTCAGAGCCATAATGGGCACAGCCGGGGAGCCCGGGGTGCGGGACGCTCTTCCCGCACCCCACCGGAGCCCCGCTTTGCGGTAGCGGGGCTCCAACCCCCGGGACGGACTGGGTCGCCTCGCAGCCGAGGCAACCCACGACCGCTCCGCGATGGCGTCGCCGCCGGAAGTCCTTCTATAGTTTTGTTACAGGACACTAGTGAATCATACAGTGCAGAAACTTCTTTTAAGACCTGGGGGAATTCTGAATGATCTTCAATTATCTGCGACATTATTTCAGCACTTAATCATGAATCGAGAATCAAATGTCCATGAAAAGCTCTTGATACTGATTTCCCATTTAACATATGCACTACTGTATTTTCCCCATAAATCTCTTCTAGGATTTCTTTAAGGCCTGATCCTGCCATGAGTGTACCAATGGCCCCAAGAAGATTCATGAAAGTATGAAAGGAACCAAGCAATAGAATGATGTCCTTGAGAGCACTACCATCACATGATGAATGAACTATTTGTGATGCTTTCCAAAAGAGTGGCTGATCAAATGTTATGATAGTTGGTATATTGTGCTTAAGAGCTAAATCTCGTAGGTATGTTAAGGTAGACAGGATGCAAGTCATTTCAGTGGGCTTCATATCAATGATAGGTAGGAAAAGTACTGATGATTTCTCAACTTTCTGGTTGTTTTGGTTATTATGTATTAAGTGCATCATTCCAGACCAGCCAGGCATTGGTTGTTCAAAGTTCCTTGACAGTTTCCACAGCAGATCTACTTTGACATTTGTGGGATAGATATCAGGCAATATTTTAAACTTAATGCCTCTGAGAGTACTGGATGCAAATCGATATTCATGAATGTTGATAGATGCAGCAGCTTTTAAGTCACAGCTCAATATATTCTTTCTTGGAATACAACGAGAAAAGGTTTTTGCTGGGGTTATTGCTGCTATCATCCCCATACCATGGAATGTGTTCTCACCATTCAGTGTAAGAATATTGTGATCAATATTGTCCGCAGCTAGAAGAACGTGACTGTTTTCAACATTTTCTAATATATCAACAATTAAAAAACATAGGATACACACAATTAAGTTTAGAAAACTAATCGAAATACAATACAATTGATA
The DNA here is from genome assembly GCA_900245905.1 of Lacerta viridis. Taxonomy (NCBI): domain Eukaryota; kingdom Metazoa; phylum Chordata; class Lepidosauria; order Squamata; family Lacertidae; genus Lacerta; species Lacerta viridis. Next base: position 8,310 of record OFHU01002708.1, on the reverse strand, counting down.
CAGCAGGTCGGCCATTTTGAAATCACGATTTCACAGTGTTCCTGTCATTTAATTTTGTCTAATTTTTTATATGTTATTCTACACCCAATTCTCATAAAAATGCCATTAATAGCGTTTATGTTGCAATTTTGCCCAGGTTCCAGCGTTTTTTTTTTCCTGTAGTTTGCCCGGACTAACATCATTTTATATATTTGAACATGGCTATCATATCACCCCTTAACCTCCTCTTTCTCCAGGCTAAACATACCCAGCTCCCTAAGCCGTTCCTCATAAGGCATCGTTTCCAGGCCTTTGACCATTTTGGTTGCCCTCTTCTGGACACGTTCCAGCTTGTCAGTATCCTTCTTGAACTGTGGTGCCCAGAACTGGACACAGTATTCCAGGTGAGGTCTGACCAGAGCAGAATATAGTGGTACTATTACTTCCCTTGATCTAGATGCTATACTCCTATTGATGCAGCCCAGAATTGCATTGGCTTTTTTAGCTGCTGCATCACACTGTTGACTCATGTCAAGTTTGTGGTCTACCAAGACTCCTAGATCCTTTTCACATGTACTGCTCTCAAGCCAGGTGTCACCCATCCTGTATTTGTGCCTTTCATTTTTTTTTTTTGCCCAAGTGTAGTACTTTACATTTCTCCTGTTAAAATTCATCTTGTTTGCTTTGGCCCAGTTCTCTAATCTGTTAAGGTCATTTTGAAGTGTGATCCTGTCCTCTGGGGTATTAGCCACCCCTCCCAATTTGGTGTCATCTGCAAACTTGATCAGGATGCCCTCAAGCCCATCATCCAAGTCATTGATGAAGATGTTGAATAAGACTGGGCCCAAGACAGAACCCTGTGGCACCCCACTAGTCACTTCTCTCCAGGATGAAGAGGAGCCATTGATGAGCACCCTTTGGGTTCGGTCAGTCAGCCAGTTACAAATCCACTGAATGGTAGCATTGTCTAGCCCACATTTTACCAGCTTCTTTACAAGAATATCATGGGGCACCTTGTCAAAGGCCTTGCTGAAATCAAGATAGGCTATATCCACAGCATTCCCTTCATCTACCAGGCTTGTAATTCTGTCAAAAAATGAGATCAGGTTAGTCTGACATGACTTATTTTTCAGAAACCCACAGCGTTCCTTTCTAGGTGCTCACAGACCGTTTGCTTAATGATCTGCTCTAGAATCTTTCCTGGTATTGATGTCAGGCTGACTGGGCGGTAATTGTTTGGGTCCTCTCTTTCCCCCTTTTTGAAAATAGGGACAACATTTGCCCTCCTCCAGTCTGCTGGGACTTCGCCTGTTCTCCAGGAATTCTCAAAGATTACTGCCAGTGGTTCTGAAATCACCTCTGCCAGTTCTTTTAATACTCTTGGATGTAGTTCATCTGGCCCTGGAGACTTGAATACATCTAAACTAGCCAAGTATTCCTGTACTACCTCCTTACTTATTCTGGGCTGTGTTTCCCCTGCTGAATCATCTGCTCCATATTCTTCAGGTCGGGCATTGTTTTCTTTCTTGGAGAAGACTGAGGCAAAGAAGGCATTGAGGAGTTCTGCCCTTTCTCTGTCCCCTGTTCGCATTTCACCATCTTCTCCTCTAAGTGACCCCACTGTTTCCTTGTTCTTCCTTTTGCTACGGACATACCCATAAAAGCCCTTTTTGTTGCTTTTAACCTCTCTAGCAAGCCTGAGTTCATTCTGTGCTTTAGCTTTTCTGACTTTGTCTCTACACGTGCTGGCTATTTGTTTGAATTCCTCTCTGGTGGTTTCCCCCTTTTTCCATTTTTTGTACATATCCCTTTTAAATCTTAACTCAATTAAAAGTTCTTTAGATAGCCACCCTGGCTTCTTTAGGCACCTTCCATGTTTCCGTCTCACTGGTATTGCCTGAAGTTGTGCTTTTAATATCTCCCTTTTAACAAGCTCCCAACCATCATGAACTCCCTTCCCTTTTACCGAGAATTGATTTTATTGAGGGGTTTCTCCACTGCTCCTAGTAACCCAGGGGAGACGCTGGTTGGTGGAGCCGAGCAGTCTCATAGTGGGGAAAGGAGGGTGGAAATACCCCTACAGTATGTTTAACCTGGAGAAGAGAAGGTTAAGGGGTGATATGATAGCCATGTTCAAATATATCAAAGGATGTCATATAGAGGAGGGAGAAAGGTTGTTTTCTGCTGCTCCAGAGAAGCGGACACGGGGCAATGGATTCAAACTACAAGAAAGAAGATTCCACCTAAACATTAGGAAGAACTTCCTGACAGTAAGAGCTGTTTGGACAGTGGAATTTGCTGCCAAGGAGTGTGGTGGAGTCTCCTTCTTTGGAGGTCTTTAAGCGGAGGCTTGACAGCCATCTGTCAGGAATGCTTTGATGGTGTTTCCTGCTTGGCAGGGGGTTGGACTGGATGGCCCTTGGGGTCTCTTCCAACTCTATGATTCTATGATTCTACTTCCCCTTAGGAAAGTGATGCTTTGACAAATCCAGTCTTTGTTGAGCCACCTAAATTTTGTGTGTAGAATGGTCACCCTGGTCACCCATTTTGTTCCCGCCTGGCCAGGCTCTCTGCCAGCTTGGTGTCCCCACATCATTAGCTCCACTTACCGGGCGAGTTAAAAGTGGACCTTAAGCTTAGGTTGGGATTTCTGGGGGAATTTAATGGCATTTCGCTGTGGCAGGACACTTTGAACCTTCACAGCAATTTTCAGGTTCATTCTGATGCAGCTTGGTCCTTGGGTTTGGGGCTTTATTTTAGGGGCCGTTGGTGCACAAAGCCATGGCTGTAAGCTTGGTGTCGCAAGGCAATTACGGGTGACCTAACTTTTCTTGAGTTTTTCCCCCATTGTAGTAGCAGTGCACATTTGGACTGAGGAGTTCAGGGACCACCGGGTCTGCTTCTGGTCTGATAACCAGGTGGTGGTGAGCGTTCTAGCACAGCAGTCTTCATGCTCCAGTAGAGTCTCTGCCCTGTTACGCACTTTTGTACTGCGCTGCTTAAAGTTCAATATTGTGTTTTCTGCCTGGTTCATGTCGGGAGCTTCTAATGACATTTTTGATGCTCTGTCCTGTTTTCAGATGGAGCACTTCAGATCCCTGGCTCCAGATGCACATCAGCTGCTGGAGGTTTTTTTTGCAGATCATCTATGGAACCTTGGCAGATTTAGTTTTACTTGGAGTAGCAGCTTCCGTTTCCCCTTCTACACTTAGGTCTCATAAGGCCTGAACTGCCTTTTTAGCCTTTCACTTGTAGACCTTGGCTATTGATAAGAGTATATGGCACACCTGTTGCAGCTTGATCATGCTACTAAGACTATCAGGATTCAATCCGCTGCAATTTCTCTCCCCCCCCCATCATTATTTTCTAAAGTCTCTTGCGCTAAGTTTATAGTGTGCAAAGCCTTGGAGGGCTGGAGTAAGCTCCAACCTTCCAGAGCGTTAGGGAGGAAGCCTATTATATTTGACCTTCTGTGCAGCATTCACAGCAAGTTAAGACTTATCTGCTGGACAAAATATGAAGCTAGACTTTTTCAGTTGCATATTCCATTGCATTTTTCGGAGCACTATGGGTTGGTGAAGTGGTGCTGGAATCTGCGCAGGGTCGGGTTTCCAGAGGTCTATTGCTGCAAGATTTATCATTATCAGCAGCGGAACTCATCATTATTGTCAGGAATTCTAAGACTGACCAATTGGGCAGAGGCGCCACAGTTTGGCTGCCTGCCACTGGCGGGGAAGGCCCTTGCCCAGTTAAAGATACCAGGGGATATATGGCTCTTCGTCTCCCTGGGGCTGGACTGTTCTTAGGGGTTAGGGCCACGCCAGAGCCCCTGGGAGCATTTGAGGTGAGCTTGAGTCTGAGCCTGGTCCAATGCTCCCCCAGGATGTTTTCCCTTACTGACCTCTGCCACAGTCCAGCCGTCAGTGCTGCCCTGCCAAGGTCAGATGCAGCTAGTTGGGAACCAATGCCTAAGCAAACCACTCAGGATCTGTAATCAATAAAGTTGTGGCCAAAATTATGCCAATGTGTCAATTTTGTCTTTATTTATTGGGGGAGGTCTTGGGATCGTAACACACAATGTAATAAATAAATAAATAAATAACAAAAATAATTTACTGAGACTTTTTCATTTACTGGTGCTGCTCCTATGTTCACTGCTCTTTCTCATAAGAAAAACTGCACCGTTGGGGGAAAAAATGTTTAATATCTGAGGGTATCTAGAATAAGACCGGCAAGGCTGACCTTTGTCTGGCTCCATTAGCTTTTTATAACCATCCTTACCAAGGACTGCAGATCTCATTTCGGCTATCATTATGTAGTTCATCCAGATTTTCAGGGTTTTGTATTCAAGCACAAAGACTAGTTGCTTGGGATGAATTTCAATTGCTGTCTCCTGAGCTGTTTCTTAAATATTATATTTCCTGCTTTTCGTTAGAAGACTCTTCTCATACATTACAGAATGCAAATCAAAAATTCCTCAGGGCATTGAACAAGCTTTCCAAAGACCTTTTTCTCAAAGCCAAAAAGGCCTCTGGTCCACAGCATCCTTTCCCAGGTGCTTTGGATCAAATGATGGGCTGATAACTTAGATTGGAGGTTTATATTATTTGTCTTCGTACCTGGGAAGATTGTTTGTTCACAGCACCCATTTGACACACATAGAAGTGAGAAAAAACAAAAAAACAAACACTGAGCTCAGAAAAGAAACTTTGGAAAAACATAATTCAAAATTCAATTTCTGTAATATCAACTATTGTACTAGTAAAGAATTCAGTTAAACAAATAATCATTTGGTTTAAGGTGCTGTGTTAAGGGCTTTCTGTGTCCACTAAAACACCAAAATGCAGGAAAAGACCACCCCCACCCTTAACAGGTGTATTCTGCATCAGGGTTCTCTTACCCACTGAACAATTTCCAGCTGGTCATTATAAGAACTATTATTTTGGAATTTGTGCCTGAGTTTCCTTTTCCCTCCCTGACCTGCTTTCCTTGTGTGTTATATCTTTTATATTGCTAGCCTTTGGGCAGGAACTATCTTTGCAAGTAAATCACTGTGGGAGTCTTTTTGGCTGAAGAGTGAGTACACAAGCTATGAAGAAGGAAGGAAGGAAAGTAGGGTTGTGGCTGGATGCTGCCGGAAAGAGAGTGCTGGATTCAGCAGCATTTGGCATGATACAGCAAGGCCATCCTTTCATTCCAGTAAGCAAATGTTTTAGCTGATTTACTGCAGCAAAAATAAGAAAGCTTATACCTCTAGATTTCTGCAGCATATATGGTTCAAATATTGCATCTTTTATTTGGTTATTCATAAGGTGTTTCTCAGCCCTGCTCTCAAAAGAAATAATAACAGATGGAACATTTTCTAGCATATAGTTTTGCATGGCAGATAAGATGACACTTCTATTTTACATTCTAGGTAAGAGAGGTTCTCCCACCGACATGCTGCGTCCATTGCTGGTGAACTTGTTTTAAAAAACTTTCCCCTATTCGGTTTCTATTTGTGCACTATAAAAGATACACCTGGAGCTTGATTTATACAAAGGTCTACCAGAGTTTATAAGGAGTCTTCTTTACATTTCTGTGGATGTCGTCCTTTCTCACTAAATAGAAAGCTTGCTTTATTTTTAAACACACTTTTTCCTATCGTACTCATCCCTCCTTGCTCAAAGAACTATAATGATGTTTTTGGTTTGTTTTTTTTAAAGAAATGTCCTTTTGTGGTGTCCACCTAATATACTTTTCACCAGTTTTGTTTTTCTTAGCTGCCACTGCTCATGTAATATAAAATGAAGCATCAATATCCAAACACAGGGGCTTCATCAGGGTTGAAGATTCTTTCTCTTCCTTTTCAGCACTCAAGGGGTCATCTCTCACATTATTATTTTATTATTATTATTATTATTATTATTATTTTATTAAAGATTTTCTTGGTTTACAAAATGTCTCTCGCATTTTCATGTAACATTTTTACAGACAATTTTGGTTGTTGAGACATTAGGCAGAGAAGAGGGGAAGGAGGTGGGTGGGATGGGGGAGGGTGGGTGGGAGGCGATGTTTCTTTTCCTGTAGTGTGTGTAGGATTTGGTGTTCAGCAATCGTTTGTGTTGGTTCTCTGTTGCTCGCTGTGTTTCTTTTGGTGGTGAGAGGTGTCGCGATTGGCGTAGGTGTCGCTTGTTCCTTTGTGGTTGGCTGTGTTGATCTTTGGTTTTCTGTGTGAGTGGGTGGGTGGGTGGGTGTTTTGATCAGGTTAGCCAATATATGATTGTATGCTGTCGTAGGTTTTTGTCAATTATCTTGTTGAGCTTGTGTGTGTGATGAAGGGGACCATATGGGGGGTGAGGTATCTTCTTCTGTTTGTCCCCGTAGCTAGTTTTAGGTTTGCTGGTTTAATTTTTCTAGTAGGGCTGTTTTCCCATACTACTTGGTACATTGGTCCATGCTTCTCCTGACAGGTCTTTCCAGTGTCTGGTTAGATGGTTTCTGGTGCTGAGAAGTAGATGGATTATGAGTTCCTTGTGTTGTAAGTGGGCATTATTGTCTTGGAAGATGTTTGTAAAGCCAGTTCTGGGGTGGTTTCTAGCACTTGTTTGGTTTTTTGCATATTTCTCGTATGGTTGTTTTCCAGAATGTTTGGATTTTGGGCTCCCACCACATAGTGGAAGTATGTGCCCGTGGAGGTGCATCCCTCACCCGCCATTTTGTGAGGTTCTGGGCGTATTTGGTGCTAGTTTTCTTGTATTAGATACCACCTGTAGGTTAGTTTTAGGGGTGAGTTCCTACTTTTTGTTGATATGTTTTTAAAGGGGGGTTTAGACCACTTCTGGTCCATTGGGCTGGGGTTGATTTTGTATCCTAGTCGTCCTCCCATTGTTCTTTTGATTGTGTCTAGGCGGGTTTGTGGGTTTTAGTAGTACTTTATATATTTGCAGACTATTCTTTGCTGTGTCCCTTTGTCATTAGGATGAGTTTTCGAAGGCTGTCAGGTGTCTAGTGCTGTTGATTTTATTGTTTGGGTTGTTTAGAGGGCCGTTGTAGTTGGTGGTTTGTGCTAACCATGGATTGGGTGTCTTCTAATTTGTCTTGTATTTCTTTTTTTTTTTTATAAGATTTTTATTATTTTCCAATAAAACAGAGAAAACATAACATACATAAACACAATTAACACAATAACATATTACATAACAATACAAAGAAAACAATTAAACAAACAACCAATAATACCTAATGGAAACATCAATCTATCTCTCTTGCTACTTAACAAATCTAGTTTCAGATCTTCTAAGGGACCTCCCCGTTTCCCTCCTCTGCCTTCATACTAATATGCCTTTGGTAACATCCATTTATAACATTACAATTCTTATCCAACCTTATATCTATTATAAAATTAACACTTATAATATCATAAGATAATTCTTAAATAATCTTATATTTCTTTTCACTTAAACTGCTGCTAATTAGTCAGTTATATATTCTTCGCTAATTCAAAATTCCCAAAATCGTAACATCAAGTCTTTAAAACTTAACGTATCAAATCCTAAGTCTAACCTATCTTCAGGTACAATATGCGCTAATTCAACTTTTTTCATTTTCACCTATTCCTTCTTACTATTTCTGCTCTCTGCCTGCCCACCATTCTCTTTGCATTCACCCTCTTGTTGTCCTGTGGTCAGTGTCATTTTATAGTTATTATAATCTCCTCCTTGGGAGCCTCAAGAGGCAACAACTCTCCTTCTTCTTCCAGAACTCCATTTCGCAATTTTGATATTCTTTCACTTGTGTCCCTTCAAAAATCTTCTCACCTTCAATCTCTGGACCCCACTCCAGAGACAGGGATTTGAGCTCCGGTCAAAACATCAGCCCTGTGTTCTCAACTACGCCAGGACCGTCCATATTACCTTGGGGTTGCTGAATCAGTTCGTCCCATTTTCCCAGCACTCCCCCAGCCCCTGGAGAAGTCGCTATCCAAGTTATCAAGATTCCTCCCAAATCTGGCTGGCTTTCTTCTTGCTCCAAAACAAATTTCTTTGAAGATTACGCCTATCCGACATTTTCCGATTCATAAGCTCCAATTGCAGAAGGATTGTTCTTTGTTCCTGGGTATATCCCGATCTAGAATCATTTAAAAAGCGAAGCAACATGGTTTGGAGAAGACAAAGGGTGCGTCGAATGTCAGTAATTTTCCTTCTTGCGCTAACTATCGTTTTTCCAAAGCCCATTTTTCCCTGAGAACGGTGCCAAAAACATTCCAAAGCCACAGAAGAGATATTTCCAAACATCTTCAATTCCCTCACAGGGATTTAATCCATCTTCTCTGTCAAGGTGCATTCGTAA